>JAGSXI010000006.1:600000-874555 GCA_019285895.1 Metschnikowia australis
CCAAATGAAGCTCATAAAGATGGTGCGCAAATATATTGACCAACTTCATCATTTTTCACTTTCCCCTTCTCCAATTTCCGACCGATTCACTAAAGACCAACGTACCCATTATGTGACTCTTCTGGGTGGTGGTCTTCTCATATTTTTCTATCTGTCTCACAGTAGAACAAAGACTCCTCCTGTCTGAGAACTGGTCCACTCTAGTCACTGGGAAAGCTCCTGCTATCTGGTGTAGAAGATTGAACGGAGACGTTTACCCAGAGTTATCATGGAACTGACCATGAGGACGGGCATGATTATGGCATCGATGTGGTCCGTTTGCTTTGAGAGCTCATAGCTTTTCATCTGTCGAGATGCTTCTTAGCCGACGAGTTTCCCGTGGTGTAGGTCCCAAAATTTACTGAATTTCATCTCCGGGGTGATGCCGTACTTCTCCATTTATGAAAAAAAGAGCTCACCTGTCTTGTAGAACTCTTTTTCAAGTGCACATCACTGTCAGACAAAAACGATTTTGAGGTAAACTCCGATATGCAGTGATCGGTAGGCTCCCAGTCAACTCCTTTAGCCCGGCATTGGTAATTTATTTTTTACTTCATCCACAGAACGAAGTACCGACAGCATAGGGTGGATTATCAAATCATCACTTAAAACGGCAAATGTATTTGTGCACTCAATCATGATGGGCCTTCATGGAAGGTCGACAAAATTTTGTGAGTTGAATTCTAGTGCATCGATATCCTTGCAAATGAGGCCATTAACACTATTGACAGATTCAAACCCCGGAGACCCGGAGCGACACCCTTTTGTAGAAAACCGGCCAAATGTTGGCCATAGCAAGTACACCTTGGTAAAACTGGCAGGGATTCATATACTGCGGCCTATACCAAAAAAAAATAAACTCACGAACGTTTGCAAGAAACGCTAGCCTGTCACTCTCACTATTCTCTCAGGGAGATAAATTCGATTGAACTGTTTTCCCTGTCCCCGTAAGTCTGATTTTTTGTCTCGGACATTATAGCCACAGACACGTTGGTTTTGAGATGAAACACAGCGCCGCAGTATTTGCATCAAAATGAAATCTTAGTCCACCTTTTCGGATGTAATTGACTAGCTCGTGATGCCCACCGAAATTGACCGGCCCTTGGTGCTGAAATTGTCCTTCATTGTGTGGGCCAACTGTGGATGGGCCTCGCAGTTTTTCCATATTCCTGCTGGGATAATAAGTCTAATTCTTTGGCCTGCTCATCATCAAAGAATCCTTCGGGTGAGTAATTAGTCAATTGATGTGCGACCGAAGCCCTATGGCCAAATGCATTGGACATGTCAACCGTGGACCACAAACCCTAGCTTCTCTTGTCATCAATTCTTCTACTAAAGCAGAGGTGAAAATTTCATGTTTCGAAAGCACGTCAGAATTTTCAATGGTTCCACACGTCTCTGGTTTCTGGGCTGGGAAATTTAGACTCTGAAACCAGGCACTATTTTCTGAATTACGTGTCTCTATGCTGGCGCTTCTTCAAAGCGATACTCTCTTACTCAAAGAAAGTAAAAGTCATTTTTCATTGTGTTGCTACTCTTGGTGTGGAGCCGGGCAACACGTTGTAGATGACAAGATCTTATAAGTCACAATAAATGGAACATGCCTGGCATATTATGTGTCGGATTGGAGATAGGATAAGCCGTCGGGCATCCAATTCCTGTACAGCGGCACAATGTATTTCGGTTTCGGAATGTTCATCTGTGTGGAAGCACTAACGGAGTTAACTTATGCATGTCATGAGTGGGCGGTACATTATCCGTTGCTTGATCTGTCCATAAGTTTCACACACCATTTGTCCACTCTATCTATTCTATCCGCCTTCTAGCTCTCACGCATTTTCAAAAATGCTGTATTCGCTGCTTTTCCCGTTCTACCGGTCGCGCGCGGCGCCGATTCCGGCAAGATATGCCAAAGACCAGGTCCGAGACATACCACCGTCGATCAAAGCCGGGTTCCAGTCAGATCTGGAGAACCATTTCCATGCTGTCTTGGGATCAAAAAGACCCTGGTTGAGCCTGAGCAAGCCTTGCCAGCCATCTGGGATCCTGTCCACTATGCCTGTTAATTTTTCTTGCCATTCCTGCTCCACGAAAGTAGGATCACGAATGTATGATGAGATGGGTGTGATTGGAATCATGTGGATTCCATGTATGAACTCGTCTCCAACACTTCCACGCCCAAAGAACGTGGCGAAGTCTATCTTATTTTCGAACAAAATGCCTGACACTTTGTTCCCACTGAAGTTCGCCGGTTGCTGCTGGTTGTCGCTCTTATAGAGCATGTACATATTGAGCGAGGTCTTCATGATACGCAAAATCAAGCATGCATGGGCCTCTAGTTCCTCGTTGCCCAAAACTTTTCCCAAGAGCTGTAACGCGTGTATAGAGTGATAATCCTCCGAAGAAGACTCTTCGTTTTTGCCATCACCGCTGGGGAATATACCATGCGCAAATGAGTGACCATGGAACCAGTCGAAGTTTCGGGTTTGGGGAAAATATGGGTCCCGGCTTGAAAAGTTAGCATAGTCCCGCACAAGCGTCACCGCATAGTTCCGTACAAATCCCCCGTTTTGGTCGAGCCAACGAGGATCAATGGCGGCTACTAACGCAATTGCATGTACGTGATACCCATAGTGGAAATGATGGTCATTGTAGTTGGAGTTGCCGAAATCCTCATCTGGGCCACCTGAAGAAATAAGCCCTTTCCAGGAAACGTCGTACACCAACGGTTTTTTCTGATGGTTTGCAGCAAATTTCTCAATTGCAGCTTTGATTTGAGGCAAAATCTTCCGAGTGACATCGGAGCTCCTAACGATAAAATGGGCCACATATGCAATGTAGGCAAACTTATCCAACATTTTGCCGGCGAAGTACATCGAGTCCAAGTCGCACATGCTCCCCACGTCTTGACTGGCCTCATCTGCTGCCACAGATGTGATCAAATTCTTGATTTGTCCAGTGTAATTTGCCCCGCTATAGCCATGCCCCTCGACAGCAGTCCAAGGTTTGAACCCTATGTCAAATGGGAGATCGCTAAGGTTCATGGCAATCACATCAGAGACGTATCCTTTCATAACTCCTTTGGTGGGAGAGTCCAAAAGTAGGCCTGAATACTTAGAGCTTGTTTCCGGCGCCAACTCTTCTTGCATGTGCGGGAGCACAAAGACCAACCCTGAGCCAGACTGCGATTCTCCTTTCATTTGATAGTGCAACATGTAGTACCCAGTTTTCAGTGACTTATCAACTTCACCCGAAAGAACAACATCGGTAGGATATCTTTCACAGCAAGTGTCATAGATTGCCGTCTCCCCTTTTGCCAACTGAACAACACACTTTGTCACGGGTCGGTCGGCCCTAATGTGGTGTGGATCCGAGACTTTGAACTCAGCTCCGCCGTCATCTTTAACGTACAAAGACCATACAACCTGGTCAAATAACTTTACAAAGTACTTGGCGACACGGTGGCGATTTACCGTCCCCACTTTACGGAATTCTTGTATCCCAACAGCAGAATGTATTACTGGCCACTCATTCTCGTAAATGCCAGTGACAAATCCCATGCCATATACTAAGGGCACCACCAAATTGGAAATCCTGGGGTCACGGGACTTTCCAGAAACATGCAATACAGTTGCTAATTTTGAGCTTTTCACGATATTTACGTCCACATCGGCCCAGTCAGCTGCTGTGAACACAAACAGTTTGATTTTTGGCGGGTTAAAGTAGAACTGCGTCGGATTTTGCGCCGGATCTGGCCCATAGACAATCTGGCTTTTTTGGGTGTGGTTCATTGCTATTCCAGCATCCACACCTCCATCACGAGTGACCCACACCAGGTATGGAAGTGGCCAAATCGGGGATGTCTGGTCCCCTAGAAGCATATTGTTGAAGGTGTTGTTCGTCTGGATTGGAGACGATAAGTTGCAACCAACTGGTGCTTGCTGATGCGGTAACCGGACATATAAATCTGGAGGCGCCTCGCCAGAAAGAGGATCTCCAAATAATTTCACCATTTCTATGTTTACTAGCTTTAAATATTCAGATTTTGTCGCGCGAAGTTGAGCCGCTGGAATGGCTCAGACTCTCTATTTTTTCCTGATCAATAGGATACCTTTGAAGGAGAAATCAATAATTGGTCTTCCATGAAATGCTACAGTGTGATTATGGACATATTCCGAGTGTGTATCGAGTCCGGGTGTTTGGCTCTGCACGACCTGTGCATGAATGTTACTTCTCATATCTGTGAGAATGAGTTAACTAGACGTGGCACTGGTTGAGACGCGTCTAAAAAATGCCAAGTCATTCACTCCTGAATTGACTATAAAACGATATCTCAGGTCCCCCTTCCTGAAGGAGAACTCCTCTCCTCGTGTGTACATATCATGAGACCCATACGTTACCAAAGGATAACTCCTACGCCACGTACTCCCTCTTCCAGCGCACTATGCCCAGATGAACGATGCCTTAGGAGACATCGAGGCCAACTACTCTCGTATTTTAGGCTCTCTTATTATAACCGCTAGCTCACTTATTTTTACCACCCCTAGGTGCTATACGAACCTTAGCCCGTGGACACACTCTAGAACTGTCTACAACATTGACCAAGGCTCTAGACAGGCCTATAGTTCCAATGCTCGCTTCACGCAGGGTAGACTTCAACATGGAAAGGGGGCTTAGCCGCAGAATGGGTTCTCATACGTTCAAAGTAACATAGCAAGCAAGCGACTAAATAATTCCCACTAACAGACCTCGAGAATTGGATCGTGACGGTCAGAGACCATGAAGAACAGATCTTTCAGCAAAATGAGCGGATATCGAATTGCTGAATAGTCCTTCCAGTATCCCACATTCAAAGAGGTGATGAGACTATCAGTAACCCTAAGATTTCAGCCAGTTCTTGTGCCGTAGATGCGCATATCGATTTTCATTACGGTCTGAACAATCGAATCTGGAAATCGTGGAAATGTACCCCTTGATACAGAAAATATATGCGGGCCTTTCTTAATATCTTTCTGAACGGTCTGACCTCATAATATTTCTCTTATTCGCCAGTTTAGCAGGCCACTCGCCTGATAAGACTTTTCTTCAATGGGACCATCATTAGCGTCTTCCCACTAGAACAAATGGTATTTTCACACAGGGAATCGGATGTTGTGTGCAGGCTGGTAATAAACGATGTCAGCCTCGGGTTGACCTTTGAAGAGAGCAAAAAGATGGCTTATTATCTTCGAATATCGTATCGCCGAAAACAAAAAACAGCTTCATAGATTTTACAATTTTTCCTTTAATCAGATGAATCTACCAAAACAAAAACCTCACGACATTTGAGTCACGTGGTACTTTCAAATTGCTGACTATATCATATTTTCTTAATTTGATCTGATGTAAAGAAAATACGATATACCCATCTTAGGCGATTCAGAACACTATCCTGTTATTCGGTCCTTTTCCAAAATCGGCGCTATAAATTGAAATAGATTTGGCCCTCAGTAAGCTTCTCAGCTAAATAGAACATATCTGATGACGGATTCGCGACCAGCTAGCGCGTTTACACCTGCATTATCTCAGCGCAATCTGTAATTCCGCTGAGATAATGCATGCTTCCAAATTCCGTGCCTGGCGCATTACTGTCTATATAAATTCAGCGGTTCGCCGTGTCTTTCTGGACGATTCCCATAAAGTTGGTGAAGAGGTATAAAAGGTTGCTGATTTGTCACCTTTTTTTTCTTTCGGTACCCTTTTTCTTGCTCTTTGACTATGAGGTTTGTGGATTTATTGCTGTTGGCGCTAGTGATCTGCGGGGTGAATGCCCAATACAAAGTCAGCGGGAAACACGTCGCCAATACTGAAAATAAAACACCTCTATTGGAAGATGTATGGGGTGAAGCCTGGCCATTCCAGGGTATCAATACTTTTGCGCACTTGCCCCACAAACAATGTCTTGTAGATCGAAAATTGAAATACGACATAGCGCTTATTGGCGTGCCCTTTGATACAGCCACGTCGTACCGGCTGGGAGCCCGGTTTGGGCCTCGTGCAATACGAGCTGCGTCACAAAGACAAACATCTTTTAGGGGGTATAACCCACGTGCCAATTTCAATCCTTATACATCTTGGGCGAAAATCTTAGACTGTGGAGACATTCCCGTGACTCCGATGGACAACCATTTGGCGTTCAAACAAATGACAATGGCGTTTGAGGAGTTACTTCTTGAACATTCGGCCAATTGTGAAGACTCAAAAGCACCAAGGTATGTGGCGCTTGGTGGAGACCATTCGGTGATCTTGCCTCATCTTCGGTCACTTCACAAGATTTACGGCCCAATCAACGTCATTCATTTCGACGCACACTTAGACACGTGGAAGCCTGACAAGTATCCGTCGTTCTGGCTGACGCCTCAGAGCGAAATTAACCACGGCTCTATGTTGTGGAAAGCCTTCGAAGAAGGGCTCATTTCCACAGACAATGTACATGCGGGACTCCGCACAAAGTTGTCAGGGCCTGTGGATCTACAGGATGATGACGAGCAGAACTGGACGAGGATTTCTGCCGATGACATATGGATTGATGGCGTGCAAAGTGTCATTGACCGCATTTTAGCTACTGTTCCAAAAGACAGGCCCACATATATCAGTGTGGATATTGATGTCTTGGATCCTGGCTTTGGTTCAGGCACGGGCACACAGGAGCCGGGTGGATGGCTTCCCCGTGAACTTCTCTACGTACTTAGAGGTATTGATCTGTTGTCTCTTGTGGGTGCCGATATTGTCGAAGTTAACCCCGACTTTGATCATGCAGAAATCACGTCCACGAATGGAGCGCAGGTCGCTTATGAGCTAATTACATCCATGGTGAAGAAGGGGCCTCTCGCATTCGAGCAGAAGGAAAGCCTAGAGAGAACAGTCGTGGTTTCTACCGACGGCTTGTCTGACCTTGCTGAAGAGAACGGATTGAGTAGTGAACTCAAATTAAAGGCAGAGAAATTGCAGCAGAGACTTGAAGATTGCGAGAACCTCAAGGTCGAATTGGAGCGTGAAATAACACAGGTAAAAAAATTGAGAATGACTGTGCAAAGACAGCAAAAGTAATGCATCTGGATTTGACAGTGCGTACAAAATAAACACCAATGCTTATTCTCATTCTTGTGATGTTCGAGGTACAACTAGTATTAAATGTCGGGTCCAAAGATTGCACACAGACTCGTGGCCAAACTTGGCACCCCTAGCTTCACGTCCCAACGTCTTTGGAATGACATTGTGGGAGCTACTTACCAATTACCGAATAGAAAATCTGAACCTCGCATTCCAATACTTACAGCTGTGAGATGAAAGCAACATGGAAACCACACAGCCTCTCTTTCGGGCACAGCCTCTTGTGAGGCTTAAAGAAGGAAATCCCTAAATTCCCACTGGCTCCCTGCGGTTAGCCGTCTTCTGATGGTATTTTTCATTTTATAGAAAATGCCCCAGGCTGTAGAATTCTAGCTCAAAAGAGCAGGTGTTTGGTAATTGAATGCAGACAGTTCCAGCCAAGCATCACAATGAGAATACACTACCCCTCAAAGACACGCAGCGAACAGTGAAAAAAGCCATGTTTTTTTAAACACGTCGGCTGGTTCTCGTAAAAATGTCAGCTATCTTGAGGATCTTGTCACATGGTACGGAAAATAGTACCCAGCACTCAGACGCTCTTTGAGAATTCTGAATGTTCATGAGCTATGTTTTCGAAGAGTGTATAGTGATTGCTTATCACGGGCGCTACTCATGGTCTGTGAAAAAACGGATTTTGCATCGACGAAGCAAACCATGGTTTTCCAGGTGCTTTTTTGCTGGCCCGATCAACAATGGGGCCCGTAAATTGCCAGCTGAAAAGTAAAATACTCGCTCGACTCACACCCTGGAAAGGCAGAAGTATTCACCGTCTACGCCCATGACAATCACGCGTCTACAGTCAATTAACTAAAGATACAACCGAGTTGAAACCATCTCTCACTCACCACTAGAGCGAGGGCAAAACCAGAGCTAAGAAATCCCAGCAAAAACAGAATAGCAAATTTATCTATTGGAATTATAACGAAATATAAAAAAACGCGGAGCGAACACTTGGTACGCCTTGAGGAAGTCTAGGGGAGAATAGCGTGCCGTGTCCAGTGGGATAGACAGTCTAGTCGGGGAATTTTGGGATGTATGGTCGGGTGCTCTGCTCGGGCAGAGCCTTTCTGAAATTAGTCTCTCAGACCTAGATCAAGAGAAGCCCGGCGGCAACCGCACCGGCAAGACCAAAGGTGACGCCGGAACCCAAAACAACAGCACCGCTGTCGGCAGAAGTCGAGGAAGAGCTGTTGGAGGAGTTGGAGGAGTTGGAGGTTGAGTTCACCACGGCCCTGGCCATATCTGAGGCCTCAGACACGAAAACAGTGGTGGTCAAAGGGTCCTTGGTCTTGTCGAATCTTCCGTATACGTGGGTGCCAGAACTTGTGGAAGTGGTGGCATCCTTGGTCTTGTCAAAACGGCCATATACGTGGGTTCCAGAACTGGTGGAAGTGGTGGCGTCCTTGGTCTTGTCGAATCTACCGTATACATGGGTTCCGGAACTGGTGGAAGTGGTGGCATCCTTGGTCTTGTCAAAACGGCCGTATACGTGGGTGCCAGAACTGGTGGAAGTGGTGGCGTCCTTGGTCTTATCAAAACGACCATATACGTGGGTTCCAGAACTGGTGGAAGTGGTGGCATCTTTGGTCTTATCGAATCTACCATAAACATGGGTGTCGGTCGTTCCAGTGACAGTGACGGTGACGATCTCCCTGGTCTCGTCAGCAGCAGAGACAAGTCCAGCGGCAAGCACACCTGCGGCGACAGCAGAAGACAACTTCATTTTTTGTGTTCTATTAAAAAAAAGTTGTTGGACAAAAAGCTTCAGCTTCGCGATTAGTTCTTTATCCGGAAGATAGCGCCTCCACCGGAAGGAATTTTTCCTGCGATGTTTTGAGGGAATTTCTCGCACCCCCAATTGGGGCGAAAGACATACCGAAACAGCCGGCACCACCAGCAACCCCGCGGATAGGGCGCGCGTCACGTGAGCACACGCTTTCTCTTGTTTATTGGACATCTAGGCCTAGGAGAGACTAAGAGGAAATATCACATGAGCAGCAGCATCTGGAAAGCGGTGAAACTGATTGTGCGAGCTTCGAATTCATGTGACTTGTTGTTTCCCCTGTCTCTGAGCATCGGTGCCTAAGCGAGGTGACAGATCAATGGGCCTTGTATGCCGGGCATACAGCTCGGCTCGGCCCGGCTTGGTCTTACCCATCGCTAGCCTGGGTGACCCAATTGAGTATCGGAATACTGATCACTTCTGTGTACACTTCACCAGGACACACGAAAAATTTGGGGCATCCTACAGCTGCCTTCGCGGCTCCCAAATGTTCAATTTCTCACTTCCTGGCCGGCCCTTCCAAATACTGGGCGGGCCTGTTCATATTTGAATCAAGGCTTCTAGTCGGCAAGACTGCGATAATGGATGATTTCTGCCGGTCGGTCACATGATCCTCACGACTTTCAAAGCGTCCATTGTGCCATACGTCCGTGGATATCCAGACTATGACGACGACATGCTGAACGAAGAACGCCTGTATATACTGAATCCAGTGAATTCTGTTTTGTCTTCTTCATTCATTCCCTCCGGTCCTGACTTCAGTGCGAGGTATGATATCACCAATGCGAGGTGAGATGCCCAACTAGCATTTGTTTTCTTGCTCTTTCTTCGCGGCGTGTTCAGCTAGAATGTGTCCGTCAATAGCATCCGGTAACAGAGTAAAGCCAGGGCCAAACATGTAGGATATCAGGTTTGTTTTACGATGTCACCCTATCTTCGGGTGCTTTGTTCGTCTGTCTAGTGGTCTCCATGTCCGGACTTTGGATTCGCAGTAGTAACAGACGTATGGGTAATTTTGATCGTTTTTGTCGAGCTTGGAAAATTCAGTCCAGTGGCATTATCATTATACGAAACTTGTAGTCATCTCAGCGCACTCTGGGGTACTGGAAGACGTGGCCAGTCGCAGGAAGTGAGCTCCTCAAGTCCTCTTCAACCTTCTGAGTTGAAGCGACTACTACAGGAAGCTTATGCTAGAAACCGATGACGTAATACTCAGTACAAAAACAGAAGCGGGCCCAAAGGACCGTCCAAGCCGTGGAAACGGAAGGGTACGGGGCCGGTTTCAACATTAGGTACGTATTGGGAATTTTTGAAGATTTTTACTTAACACTCTAGGTTTTGTTCCTGAAATCAGATGAATCTGATAGAAAAGCACTACTGCTTTGCATTTGGAAACGGCCAGTACTACTTGAGTGCACAATTATGGGTATCATACGTTCACTCTCTTACCAACCACGACAGTCATCACGCAGGGTGAATCATCACAGCACTTCAAGCGCTCTATGTTTTGCCGTGACCCTTAAACAAATTCTCCCTCGGATTTCGCCAAGAGAAGACCAAGCTTGATCAAAATGCTTCTATCAAGGTCCGCTTTGCATGATAGCTGGGATTGTCAACATTTGAAATACACCTACAACACTCCTTAAATTATCTTGGGATGACGGTCTTTTTAGTATACATCTAAAAGTAGTGCCTTCTACTGGAAAGAATTCTCGGTGTCCTGGCGAGTTTGAATAATCGTCTGATTACTTTTAGTGAGATAAGCTGAACCTACTTCATTTGAACACGGCTGCAGCTGTCCTCTCTGGTCATCTATCTTTTAAGATATCTTAGATAAAATTCTCATTATTCCATCCCTTAACTTCGTTTGGCTGGAACAAACAGAACTCGGCGAGCTCCACTCAGTATTAATCAAATTATTGTAGCTCCGTCCGATTAAAGGCACCTGTGGAAAAATGCTGTCTTTTTTAAGCTTTTTCAAGCTTTTATAATTGGCCCCCGAGTCTTTGCAAATTACATTTCGTTTATTGACCTATTTAAGTGGGTTCGCGATAGTAGCCGGTGCTCAAGGGAATACGGATATTTCGAGATTATGAGGAGTTGTGGTTTCAGATAGTGGATAGGCATATGTTCGCTCTCGCGAACGCAAGCAAAAATGGATGCTAACGTCGCGGACACGTAGTTCAGAAATGAGGCCGTTTGAGAGCAACTCATGGTCGATTCTCCTCAATTTTCAAAAGATAGAAAGCTGTTGGAAATGCAAACAAAGCACCATTCACACATCAGAAATCGAGACATTGTGGTTGGTATAAAGGTTTTAGAATTGGAAATTCTGGTTGTTGGAAACACCGAAGCCGTAGGAGTCTCCATAAGCCTCGGGCTGTAAACCATCTTCATTGAATGCATCATCTTCATCAGCGCCAAAGTACTTTTCGATGATCTGGTACGCCTTGTTGTAAATGCTTTCATTGGCGTCCGCCTGGCAGTTGAAAATCTTTTCCATACCGCCTGCTTCCTCGATGAACACAGCGTATTCGTTAGTGGTGGACTGTCTTTGATCCTTATCCAAGTCGCCAATCTTCAAGATGTTGACTAAGGAGTCTAAGGTGACCTCGACAATTTTCAGGTCAGCGACACTTAACAAATCGCACAAAGGCTTGATGCAGCCCTGGGAAACCAAGTAGCGGATCTGGTTTGGGTTGGCCAATCCGCCCGAACTGGCGTTGGAAATAGCCCAACAGGCCTCCTTCTTCGTCTTGTAGTCACCGACGGCCAACAAGCGGATGATAGGGGGAATCAAGTTGGCATCTATTACAGCCTGGATTTGCTCAGCGTTACCCGCAGTGATGTTAGAGATGGTCCAGCATGACTCCTTGCGAAGAGTTTCCTTGGGGGAGTTCAACAAAGGCGCCAAGTGCAGCAAGACGCCGGCGTTAATCATAATCTGCGTCTGCGTGTCAGTACCCGTGACGATGTTTCCGATGGCACGCAATGTGGGCGTTTGCACCAAGGTGGACTCGTGGTCCAACAACTCCACCAAGCGGTGAGGAATGCGCGCGTCAATAACAGCCTGGATGGCCTCGGAGGGCCCATCGCTGAGATAGGACACGGCCCACGCAGCGTCCACCAAGGTTTCGGCGTCTATGGAATATATCAACTTGGCCAAGGTGGGGATGGCCTGTTGCACGAGGCTCCAGTCGGGCTGCGGATTCTTGCCCCTGCACAAGTTTGACAAGGTCCAGGTGGCGGTACGGATCAACGAGAGCTTTGTGGTGTTGAATAAAGACAACACGGGCTCCATGGCCCCCTTCTCCAACACATAATCACGGTAGTCGGTGCAGTCACCGGCCACATTTCCCAACGCCCAGATAGCCTGCTCCTTAACCTCCAAGGACAGCGAGTACAACAAGTCCACAAAGTGCGGTACAGCACCGGAGTTGACCACCACACGTGTCTGACTGGACGTACCGGACGCAATGTTGGTCAAGGCCCACGCGGCCTCGAGCTGTAACATATCGGGGTTGCCCTCTTTCATAAACTCCACAAGAGTGGGGATCACACCCAGCTCGATCACCAAGTTGATGGGCGGGTTGTGCTCCTTGCTCAAGACCTGTCTGAACTTGACCGTGGCGTTCAAGCGGTTGTCAAAGTCGGCCAGCTGGATCATCTCCATCATTTTGGGCAAGTCCTGCTGCAACTTGCCGTAGAACATCAGCTCCTCGTGCGACAGCGAGAGCCCAAAATCATCAACATCGTCCTCTTCGGAGTCATTGGCCGCCAGGCCGTTGTCGGCATAATTCCGTCGTTTAGCCAAAACCTCCTCTCGTTTCTGCTTGCGCAAATCCACCTGGTGGGTCTCGCGCCGGCGCCTCAACTCGTCCGACTGGAACCGGCCCTTGTTCTTGAAATTGGTGCGGCGGTACTCGGGGATGAATTTGTTGCTGGAGTCCTCCATTGTTCAAGAAATTGAACTGGTTATGCGGTGGTATTGAAGAGTGTTCACAGCTTGCTGTTTGCGTATGGCGTGGTGCGCTGTTGCGAGGAGAAAAAAACGACTGCGCGCGGTGATGCCGGGCACCTGTGTGCAGTACGCTGATATCAGCTCTTCCAGACAGTGCTCGTGAATTTGGCAATTTGGGCGATTTATGGAATTTTAAAAGGCTGAGTGCATTCTGCCAGTCATTTTATACGGAACTTCGGCTTTTCAATTTTCACTCTTGGCCTGTGGCTGGCCTTGCAGCGCCCCTTCCGGGCGAACATCTGGTCACGTGACCGCGCTCCCGGGCCTAGCGATGGCTAAACTGATAAGGCCTAGGCGAGAAACAGAGGTGAAACAAATATGGATTTTGGGTAGTTTGCTTTGAGAATTTCCATCTCTACCGTTCATTGATATAGTTTGATGTCAAGTTTTTGGAAGGCTGCTCTGGTTTTCCTGTGGTGCCCCAGCATCACATTGCTGGAAACTCCATTTAATGAAACCCCGCAAAATGACCACCATGGACTTAATTTCATTCTCACTTGAGACAGCCCCGACCAGAGACCAATCGAACTCAAGTCATCATGCTCGTATTAACAAAGTGACTTTACCTGAGAATGCACTACTTGCACGCATTTTGCTTCCCAATTCCAAGCCTGTCATTTGCATCAATTTATTCCACGTCATGTATAGAATCAGGGCTCTTATGCCGAAAGTCCGCATGGATCTGCCCCCCAGTCCTAATTAATCAATCCTTCCGCTTTCAATAAACATCTTTATGGTTTCTTTGTTCATAAAGATCTCAACTGGATTTTGCCAGTGATTGTGGATTCGAAGTTTATGCTTTACTTGTTGTGCTTCCGGAGGTATTTAATCAAGATACGACAACCGATCATCTAAAAATCAGGTCAAAAAAGCCGGCCATGTTTGGCATGCATCTCTCGTGGTCCCAATTAACTAGTTCTATTGGAAAGTTTTGAACGTTCATTAATCTAGTCGAGACCACGTCTTCGTCGTTAGCCTTTTGTAGGATTAAATTCAACTGATACAAAAGTATCCAAGTGTGCGTTCTACACCGTAAAAAAACAACTTGAACTTTGAAAGAAAGATATTTCCATCTCCCGGCTTTAAGTAGGAGCTAGTAAATAATATCAATTTCAGTTCGTAAGACGCTTATCAATATACAATCATCAGGAACAATGATTTTAAATTAAATTACCCGATCATTAATCCTCATAACATCCCGTTGCCTTGTTTACTGCCCACGATTGCTATTTATTTTGCACTTAGCTGGTCTGCATCTGCCATCTAAGGCAGAATCACAAGGCCAGCGAAACTAGAAGATTCATCTTGCATCAGCATTAAAAAAACCGTCACAAATATTCATGCCTCTGTTTCATCCTTCCTTCAGATTTCAAGTATAGACCTCCGACCTACGTGAAGTATTTGGGATATTCCATTTCGGTATGATATTCTCGAGTTAATTGATGTGACGGATGGATGCATAGTGTGCCTTTTGTCGATAGATGATTTTTCTGACTATGAAATTAATCGCAGAAGCTAAGTCCAGTCTCGTCGCTTGCAACCCAATATTCTTGTTAATACAAGTACATATCTAGTTTTCATTCGTCCTTTATAATCGCACTAGTATAAATTAATACCTTGTACAATTTGTCTTTGTTCAGTAATCGTTAATCGTATCCCTAGCCTGTTTTTTCTAGAGCTAAATCACTTAAAATGCATCGCAAGTTCCTTCAAGAATATTTGATAGTTTTAAGGTAGAATGCACCACCTCTCAGTTTTTTTTTATCAAATATCTGATGTCTGGTACCAAATGTTTGAGGTCAAAGGCTATCAGTGGTTTTTGGGTTTGGGTCCGGTGTTGGAACTTGGGTATGTTCGTTCCGCTTGGTTCTAATCTCATCAGCTTGGTGGAAAGTGGAAGAATCTTCGGAACCATAACACCGTGCAAATTTCATTTCATTGGCCCATCGAAAACTTTCAGTTGAGGCCCCCTTGATATGCAGACTCTTTGGTAAACAATTTAATCGACGAAAGAGTTTAAATATCTTTGTCAGGGACCTCAAAAGATGTAAGAATACTTGGTCCGTGTTCAATAGATACCGACTTGTTCTCGATTTCCGTCGAAGGTACTATCTCTTATGCAATTATTTCCAATCCTTCCACAGTGGCACGCTTTTAATTCTCAACTAGATATCTTGCCAAGTGCCTTTGACCCCTTATGACCGACCGTATCTGCCTTCGGATGGAAAGTTTCGAGTCTCAACTTTCGAGCTTTCTCGATCCACCAGCTTGTCCACTCCAAAAACAAAACTCTTATTGTTAGATGCAAGTGCGCTGAAATTATTGGAAAATATGGTCGATATAGCCGCCATAACCCCCATTGGGTTTGACTTAACTCCAATATGTGCTTCCCGCGTATTTAGTGTTTCACTTTGATGTCCACTGAACCCTCATGGGGCTTTCTCGTCCATTCCTTGTTGGTTATGTAGCTTCACTCGCGAGAGCTTACAATTACGCCTGATTCTTCCATTGTGAGTGGGAAAAAAGCAGATCCGCTGCCTTGTTTTCTGTTCCTTTTTTAAGTCTCGTAGATTTATTCAAACAAGCATCTATACTCCAAGGTTCACTATCCTAAAAATTTTCATGGAGGCATTTATCCCCATGGACAGAAACGGGTTGTTTTTGCTGATGTTTTTGTGATATTTTACAAGCGATTTCATGACGTTCGTGTCAACTCGAGGTACTCTTCAATACATTCCGGCTGATACAATCCCGATATTTTGTATCCCCATAAATTCGAGTAAGACAGGATCATAACTCGATTTTAAAAATTTGTATAGGCAAAGAAATACTGGTAGATGTGATCGTAGGTGGCTTTAGCCCAGGGTTAAAGGATTTGTGAAGTGTTCTGTGAACCAAGTTATGCCTGGTTCCGCAACCTCATCTTTTGGCTTTCCTTTCGCCAGTACAGTGGGAGTAAGAAGGCACAAAACCGTTATTTTTCAATTTATAGTCTTTCTTCAATACCTCGAACAGTCAAGGGATTCCCACCAAGGCTCCGTATTACGGTTGTCACTCAAAAGTACAGGCTCCAACTAACTCGGCTTGCAGAATTGCAACAATTAAACAGGTTTAGCTTCTAGATACGATGCCTTCCTGCCATATATTATGTGTACTTCTTCAACTAACCAACTTCTTTTTTGTTCTCTCAGTGACAAGAAGATATTCCGGGCCAGAGGGTATTGAGTTGTGCCCCATCCTGTGACTTTCTGTAGCAGATGGCTGGAAAATCCCATATTTCAAGTATTAGCGGACCGGCGCGCATCAAACCCATTCTCGGGTCTCAGGCCCTTACCTCCCACGAACAAGAACAAGACTGATTCCATTGAAGCCTGCAAAATCCATTTTAAGATTCTTGAAATCTCCGTAAAATGATCCTGCTTCGGTTCCTGAGGTCGCTCAGAACCCTGTCACGTGTCTGTTTCAGACACAAAGGCTCCTTCAAAAATAACGATACCACCGTGGAAACCGATGAGGTCGTCTCCGACAATAATCCATGGTCGCCCACACTATACCAGGACAAGGTCTATATAAGACGGGGCTGGAAAGCTGTGGCGCTTCCCTCGAAATACCGTCTTTCCTACGAGCCGCTCTACGAATCGCCTGGCGCAAAATATGTCGCGGTTTTGAAACGTTTGACTCTTTCGTTTGCCGTTCTTGGTGTGTACGGCCTGAAACTTCTTTACGAGCTGGTCCAGTTTGACGATATATACGCATTGTGTGTTATTCTTGGAACATGGGCTCCCGTAGCTGCCGTTCAATATAAGACTAAGAACTATGTGACGAGGATTTTTCGATTGTACGATAAGGAGAAGCCGCAGACTATCGAAAATCTTGTTAATGACGAGCAGTTAATTGTTGAAAAGTTGAACGTCACTGGAGGAAAGACGTACAACTCATTGGTTACGGTCCTGGGTAACGATTCCTTGAGGCTTTGCCCAGGCGAAGAAGATGCACTCAAGCCTTACAGAACATGGCAAGAGACTGTGGATGGGCGCAAAAAGTTCTACTACATAATGGACAATTTGGGGGGTATGAAGATGGACAGGCTCTGGGGTATTGTTGAGCATAATCTGGGCGTGGATAATGGCCGGTTTATGGAGCAAAAGCGTGAACAATAGAGGGCTGATTAGTGCTTTTCAATGGACACCAAAGCATAGAAATTTGTACATAGAAAGATTTTGAGGGTATCTTAAAGTAAAGATTCAAGCCACTTGGTTTAGGCGTTTTCTCTTGAGTCTTTCCTCTTATGTGGACATGCATGTGTATCATATTGAAGAATATTTCCTTGCTTTTATAGAGGTTTTGATGGCTTTGCATTACCACTCATGATTGAGGAAGTCGACAAGGAAGGTTTCGGATGATTAGAATCTCTTTTTTTTAACGCTCATATCTCCAAACTGATTTTGTTAATATTATATTCGAAGCTGCTCAAACACATGAATGATTTGTATTTAGATGGATGAACACATACATAGGTGAACAAGGTTGGAAGATTCAAAAACCAGACACTACTATTAGAATTCGCATAATAGCAGATTTCTTTCGTAGATTCGAAAGTGTGGCGTGTCTACCCAATGTTCAATTACAATACACATCAAGGTCGCACTCTCTAAATGTGGTACATTCTCTATATCTGTCCTGTTGAGCCTTTCTTCATTACATGTAATTTTTCTTGTATTGAATCGGAATTTGATAATTTTTTTGAATAAGTTCAAGACAAAAGCGATCAAATTCCCACAATGAACGACACCATGGGGGATGGGACCCTAAGAAAAAATCAAGGCGACGGGGTGGATTTCAAGAGAATGAGGGAAGCTCTTGCCAAATTCAAATCCACGATGTCTCTGCAATACCACGAATTTGCTAAAATCAACTATAAATTCGGGTTTTCCCTAGGAAAATTTATATACTCACTGATTATTCCTCATATTATTATGGGTGCTATGTTCTTGTTTTCTACAGTGATCATTCCATCGGAATTTAGAGCTATTGATTTGCTTCCCTCCCAAAATAAACTATCGCCGAAAGATGCCGGGATGTGGATTTCTATTATTGTAGCCTTGGATATTTATTCTGAAGTCTATGGCGCATTTAAATCGAAAACCAGGCGTTTTTTTCCCAGCCATATCCTATGGATGATGTTGATCCAGGGATTGATTAAGCAGGCGGTTCTTTTGTTCGTATTGGGCAATCGAAATGGATGGTTGCGTTTGGTTGTGTTTAGTTTTTACCTATATCGGCTTAAACAAAACATCCGCTTTTATCACGGTTCCATTTGAAACTTTTGAGATCAAAGATGGTTGTCATCAGAATATAAGAATCATAAAGATTTGGAGCTCCTGAGGTATTTCAGAATATCACTCTTAGGTTTGACTGAGTAGTGTTCAATTTGATGAGTGAAAGTACTCCTTGGTGCAATATTATGACAGTCCATAGTCAATCAAAAGTTTGATATATGTGATGTTTAGTCACACAAGTTTCATGGTTCAAGACTCTTTGCCTTTAGAAACTTCGAGACGTTTCAATCACTATCAAAAACTGATCTAGCATCCCTAAAGTAGCTCGCCTTTGAATAATCTGAAAAATCACACACGGTCTATTGCTTCCTGGTGAGCGTACGGCATGAAGAGAAAATTATTCGCTCATGCCGAACACAGGCTGGAATTTTCCGTTTTAGGAATCTCTTGAAGGTGGATTGTCCAGTTTCGGCTCTTCCCCACTCATCTGATAAGCCTATGATCGAATAATCATTTCATCTCGATTTTTTTGATTAGACAAGCGGCCGAAAACCAGGTTGAGTGTTCCTTCACTTTCTCAAACCAATTTTCTTGCTTATTACTTCTCCAAAGAAAAGCAAGGAGGCTCAAAAAGGGTATGGCCGATGGCAAAATAAAACCACTGGCAGGTTCTGGGGATATATGTTCATGGTTTGGAGGGCCTTCTTACACTATGCCCTCCCCAAAAAAGAAACAATATTTCGCCACAAGTAGACCCTCATCAATTGCACCACTGATTTGAAATAACAACACCCATCAAATTGGAGTCGATGGCTACAGATAACGCCAGATTAGGAAACTGAAGCCATTTTGGCACTTCGGGTGACCTGCGTATAACGCAAGTAATTCTGTCAAACGCCGTGCAAGGCTTTCCAGCGCAACCACACGTGTTTGTCCCCTGCCAAAAAAGCTCCCAGTTGAGTGTATTATACTGGTAGCAGCATGGAAAAACCAGACCATTTGCATGTTTGTTTCTCGGGCGTAGTCTGCATTCGGCAAGGACTTCCCTCCAAGTGAAACGCCGCTACCGGCAGACCGCGTATTATTAACGCATCGAAACTACTGACCCGTTTCGACCAACACGGCAAAGCACGTGACTCAGCCGTACCAGATCATCTCTGGGCTTTTCCCCCTGAAATACGGCAGAACCCATTCGTTCGTCCGGAAAGAAATCCCCCCAAAACACCGCGTTGGAATTTTGGAGAGACAAACAGAAATCTTACGAGCTTATTTTCAGACAAAACCTGGACTAGTGTTTCGCACCGAAGACACAAGATGGGTTTGTTCTCTCATAAGAAAAAAGGCACCAGTTCTGTGCCAGCACCTAGTTCCCCCAAAGTGGGTGGAAGCCTGGCGCCGGAAAGGCCTGCCAAAAGTGGCTTCCACCAGAATAACAACAAGGATGTTGACATAAATACCCACGAAAATACCGGCGAAAATACCGGCAAACAGACAGGGCAGAATATAGGGGCAGCAGCCAAACCCAGTGAAAATCCGGGGGAGCAGCCCGAAACCAGTGAGACCGAGGATACTGATGTGGAAATCGGCAACGAAAAGAAGCAATACGCCAAGGAGAAGGCGCCCACGGTCAATACTGACATGTGTGTTGAGCCTGAAAGCGAGTCCGAAACAGAGACCTTGCTCAACACTAAACTCAATGCCATGCTCTACCATACATCCGAGGATTCGATCGACATGTACCGCAATGAAATTAACTCACTGGATCTCTTGGGTCGCCTCTACTATGACGACTACGACCCTGAGAACCTCCAGGTTGTAGAACGCGTGACATCCTTTACGTCGCTCCAGGCATTGGCACGCGGCCGCACGTCTCCTGCAACTGGAATATCAGGCCCGGAGCAAGGGCACTTGAAGTTGCCGGCTGCAGCCTCTAGACGGCCGCTGTTCGAGCGCCAGGTCTCATTCGACACTCTCAGCGACACGCGGCACCTGGCAATCACACTTAAGGTGAAGCACCCAGAGTTCAAGTTCCGGCGAAATAACAAGACGTTTCTCATTGGCTTCAGCAACGACTCGGAGCTGATGAAGGCAGTCGAGTGGGCGTTCTTGGAGATGGTCATCAGCGGCGACACCATCATTGTGTTCCAGGTCTTGGATGAAAAATATCATACATTCGTGGACCCGTCGCTTGCAGAGATCGTGTTGGAAAAGTTGAAGAAGTTGAACACGCACAGCAAGCGCATCTCACTTGTATTCGAGGTCGTGATTGGCAATCCGCAGAAGTTGCTCAAAAAGGCCATCTTGGAGTACAAGCCGGCCATGATGATCGTGGGCACCCGGCAGTACGGCGTGACGCCGCTGGATCCCAGTTCTCGCAGCTTGTCACCAGCCGGCTCCCATTCTCAGTCTCTTCGCCACAATGCGCCCCATCCAGCCCACCCCACTCCACTCCACCGCTCGCTCTTTTCCAAATCTTCCACATCTAAGTACTTTCTTCAGTACGCTTTGGTGCCTGTGATCCTCGTCAAACCGTTCTACAAAATTCACGAGACGCTCGACAGGCCCGTGGACTCAGAAAACTACTTCCGCGACTGGCTCGCCAACGTTGATGTGGCTCATACGCGCGAGAAGAAGAAGAAGCACATGTTCGGCATGCGCAGCCTGCTGCTGTCCAGAAACCTGTCACAGACGTCGCTCACGGACTTCATGCGCCACGACCCCAGCCACGAGCGTATCCACGAACACCTCTCCGAGCAGCTCCAGGATAGGGCTCATGAAATGCGTGGCCGCTCGCTGGGGGACATGTTTCTGTTCCAAGGCTCCGGAAGCCGGGACTCGTCGCAGTCCCGCTCCCGGGCCCGAACCTTGTCTGCACACGAAGCTCCGGGAGATGCGGATTTAAATGCCATCCTGAAAGTTGAGACCCGCTCCGGGTCCCGGTCTCGGTCTCGGAGCAGGCTCTCTCGTTTGTTTAGTGGGTGAGCTGTGCATTTATTAGCCTGGTCTTTCGCAGCCAGTGTGCGAATGTCTGGTGCGAATGAGACAGGTGGGGCCGCGCAGGCTTTTCAGAGATCAAAAAGGGCAACTCTGGTTGCGCTACGGATAATGTTGGTTTGAAACAGAAAAGTGGAGATTGCTTTCCTGAGACTGCGGTGTGGAATCTCCGCTTAGATAGTTGTCACTGGGGTAATTCAATGATTTCCCTGGCGTTCAGATATTTCCGAGCCGACCCGTCTCTGCCACGTGACATGGGTCCAATTGTTCCGTGTAGACAGGACCATCTGATGCCGGCAGCAGCTCCACAGCCGAAGACGCAGCTTTCTAGGCTACGGATGCTGTTGGTTCTGCTTGGGTGGCATCTCAAGGGCATACTCTAAAAGCGCATACATCTATAAGCGCATACATCTATATGTGTTTGCACTTGAATTTGAAAGTTTCCGGGTCTCAATGTCGCATCTCGCTTCCGCATCTTTTCGCATCTTGCGTTGCACTTATGGACACCTCCCCCAGTTCTGGCGTTCCGCTTCTGAAATCTCACTGTTGCTCCCCAAGCCTCGTGTTTCACATTTTGCATCGCGCTCTCAAAGTTCCCGCTTTCGGGTATCAACGGCCGGCCACTCTCTGGTATATCTCATCCAAGCCACGTCACTTTGGCGTCCCGTCTTCCCGGATTAGGATCGGCTGCTGCGTCTTGCATCGGCAGTTACCGCACGCGACAGCCTGGCTTATGTGCACACGCCCCTCTTCGAATACATGAGCGCAAGCTCCCACCACCGCCACCAGCTTCGCTAAAAACATTACTAAAACCATGGCTCGGACCGCGGGAGACTTCAGGGCTATAGGCTTGAACTTTGCAGCTGTTGCTTCCGGCATATACGCCGTGCATTACATCTCGACATATGTGGAACTTCCGCCCCATCTTGCGGGCGCAGGCCACTGGCAATTTCTCACCAACATCTCGTTACTTCTATCGCAGGTCGTGTTTGCGTTGGGCGGTGTAGCGCACTTTTTCAAATTGGATGCCTTGTTCCGGTTGAAAAACAATCTCCATCCGATTGCCCTAGCCATGGAGTGCATCGTGACAGGCATCTACTGGCCCTTGCGTATCATGTTCATTCATATCCTCGTGAAGGACCCCAACGCCAAGTTTATCCCGCTTTCGGTGGACTTGTGTTTGCACCTTGTCCCCGTGCTTGGGCTCGCGATTGACTATTTCTTCTTCATGCCCAAATGGACGTTGCTGCCCCGCCTTTCCCTCGGTGTATGTGTGGTTTTTGCGGGCTTGTACTGGTGGTGGCTTAAAATAATCATTGACTTCGAGAACGGCGGGGAGTATCCGTACATATTTTTGAACGTGCCAGATGAACTGACACGCGTGCTCATCTTCGGCGTCGTGGCACTTTTGGCATTTTCTCTGTTCATGACTTTGAGACTCATGCACGATTTACTTGTCTGTGCTGACATAACCGGGGACGAAAAGCTGAAAAAAATGCAGTAGACCCACATTCAAACGCACGGTTCTTCAAATCCTTCATATACGTTTGAGTATGAGATCTCCAGAGAGGGAATCCTCACAAACATAAATTGTTTCAAAGTATAAAACCCCGCGGGGGACGCAATGCCCTGTCTAATCTTTTCAGGAGTGTAGCTCAATTCTGACATCACGATCACACCGCTAGTGGACAAAATTGTATGTGAACGCCCGCCACTTCAACGATCAAAGATCCTAGAGAATGCAGCCAGGTCTTATCGGCCACATACTTTCTTGCAACATCTTACATCCTAAGGTTACCTCAAAAACTCAATTATACACCAATTTTGACTTCTACCTAATAAGAGGCTATTCGCTATTACCACGCGAGTTTTAGAGCTCAAAAAATTTGAGTGTTCTTCATAAGACTTCAAAACGTTGACGTCGAGGTCTAGTGCCAAAAGCAGAAAGATATATTGATAGGTGCATGAGCTAGCCAAGAATATGTACACTCGCTCCTACAATAAAGTCTCTCGTGTCCATCCTTTTTCCCTGCCCGAAAGATGATTTTTCGACATGAGAAACACACTGGAAAATGTTCCGCAGCAGGTCCGATTGTCCTCAATTCTCGCCTACCGTCTCTGTTAACTAAGGACTCTTGACTGAACGAGCCGAATTTTACGTGAATTTTCATTGATTCCAAAATGAAATACAACCATTATGCCGCAAATGACCTCAAAACCAAAATACTTTGGCAGCCGTATCTTATCGTCTGTGCGCCTGGAAGCTCATTCAATCCATTCTAGAATGACGCCTTGGAAGACTCTCAGCTTGATGGACCATAATACGTCCGACTTCCCCCGAGAATGTATCCTCTCTTGGAGCTCCGGGTGAACTCTATATAATTAAACTTTCCAGGATCCCCAGCAACCCACTGCCAATAAAGTGGTGTACGGGTGTCGTAACCATCCCGGCCCACTCAAATCCCCACGCACCTAATATGACCCCACTTAACCGCTAGCAACAATGAAAGCCGCCCTGCTAGCGTTTGTAATCGCTATCGTGGCCAGTCAGCAGATCCCGTTCTTTTTAGATGTTGCAAATGAGCTTCCACTGCGTCCGCATTATTCGACCTTGGATTCCAGTGAACTCCCTATCGACCTCTCTCAGTACATGGATAATGTCGTGGTAAGGGTGGATCAAAGTGCCAATATTCTGCACCACATCAAGAGCAATGGTCACAAAATCTGGGCCCAAAATTCCAAGGCAGGTACGGTGGATGTACAGCTCCATTCTGACGACGTAGCGGCATTCTTTGCCGAGATTGGCGTGACCACTCCACAGATGCTTATAAGAGACTTGCCGCAAACCATATTCGAGACCTTCCCCGACGAAATGACGGGCGGAAATTCAAACCACGATTTTGCCGCCCAGCTCACCCCGGGCATGTCGGCGCTTGAGACGCTTCATGCCCTGGGTGAAGTTTTCTTCAAGCAATTCAGACCACTCAGTTCCATCAACTCATGGCTTGCTTTGCTCCAACAAACGTATCCGGACATCATTACTTTGGAGACAATCGGCCAAACCTACGAGGGTCGCCCGTTGCAGGTCGTGCATCTCCTGGTTCCCAATGACAATACGTCACATGATGAAAAGAGAACTATTGTGGTCACGGGAGGAGTGCATGCACGCGAGTGGATTTCGGTTTCATCGGTGCTTTTTGGAATATACCAGATCCTCAACCACTTTGAGTCAAACCCAGACAACTGGCAGGAGTTAGCGAAGTTGGACTTCCTCTTTATTCCTGTTCTGAACCCAGATGGCTACGAATACTCGTGGTCTACTGACCGGTTGTGGCGGAAAAACAGACAGCCGGCCGCTGGCAGTGAAGACAGCCAGTGCCGCGGGATCGATATCGACCATTCATACGATTTCCACTGGGCTCCGTCCAGCGACTCCATCTGCGGTGAGGATTACGCAGGTACTCATCCCTTTGAGGCCTACGAGCTGAAAGTTTGGGACACTTATTTGAACAAGACCAACAAGGGCCACGAAATATGGGGCTATATTGACTTGCACTCGTACTCGCAGGAGATTTTGATACCCTACGCGTACTCGTGCGAGCACCGCCCACGTGACGAAGAAAACTTGATTGAGTTGGCCTTCGGAATCTCCAAGGCCATCCGCCTCACGTCAGGAAAATACTACTCTGTGCTCCCAGCGTGCATAGACCGTGACTCTGACTTGATCCCGGACATGGGTGCTGGCACTGCTCTTGATTACATGTACCACCAAAAATCATACTGGGCTTACCAAATCAAGTTGCGGGACAACGGCTCACATGGATTCTTGCTTCCAGCTAAGTATATTGTGCCTGTTGGCATGGAGATCGCTGCAGGGCTCAAGGTTTTCTGTAAGTTCATCTTATCGGACGATTAGACCTTTTCGATAAAAGCGAAGGACCCCAGTGAAAAATGACTGTGGACACGGCTTTCGGAGTGACAGCCCTTCCAGGATGTCTACTCGTTATTGTTTCGAGCGTATAGCGTGTAGATCTACTGCGCATATTATCAATACAACACAACTGGGTATAATTCACTGTTCTGGGTCAAACTGACCGTTTTGGTTCGACTTTTCTATTGATTGATTAATTTCAAGAAGCGATGATCAATTGTTCTTGGTAGCTCGATGACAATATCTCTGTATAGCTTCGTTGCAACGCTTGAGTACTGAATAGAGCTCCTGTACAGCTATTTACGTTATAAAGATATGATCAGTCTATAGAAACTCATGGCAATCATTGAAATGTGTGGCAATTAAATTAGATGATCTCTTCGAATATAAATCTCCTGTATTTCTAAGCCAATGATCATCAAACTCGTATTTGAAGAACGTGAGCGGGTATAGCCACCTGCCATAGTCCAGGGACAGGGTTTTTCCGTGAAGTTCACAGCTGGATCGGTTCTATAGCATGTACCCGGTAGCGTTCAAACAGGAGGGTGGTGAATATTCTCGAGCCCCACAGTGACTTCATTCCCAATTCACTTGATCTCTTTCCAAGGATAGAAGTTCAAGGCATGACGGAAGATACACTGTTAAGAACGGAGACAATCCGAAACAAAGCCAGCAGGAATGGTTTCGATGGGGTATACTGAGCCAGACTACATTTTCCCCAAAAAAATCACATTTCCTCGAACCAACATGCAAACGGTGCATCCTTCAAAACCCACAAGTGAACGCTACGAAAGCAAATTGTATGCATCTCCTCACGCACTCCATACTCATTTCGTACATATTCGACTTACACTATCTTTTGCTTGACAAAGAAGCCTTTCAAGTGGCGCAACTGGTAGGTACAAGTACCCACCAACACAGCCACCTGGATGATACTCCACCATACCACACGTGTGTTGGTAGATTCGCTCTGGTTTCTAAAAATCGACTCTCTTTCGCGGATGCTCTCCTGCTCCATGTGGATGTCCTGCAACTTCCGGTTCAAGTCCTGGATCTGCAAAGTCAAGCCGTCGACTTTCTTGGACGATTTCAGGTCCACGTATTCCAGTGCTGCACCAATAGCCACATCAAAGAAAATACGGTGTTTTCTCCCGTGCGTGCCGTCCATGTAAACAGGTGTCAAACAGAACTTGTGCTCTCCACTGTCGTGGGAGTTGAAAACGAAGTCGCCACTTGGCAGCGAGGTCTGGTCGACGACACGATGGTCATTGTCAAAGATTTCATCGACAGTAATTTTTAACTTCAAGTTGGGGTTTTTCGAGTAATCGTTCATACGTTCGTCATACTCGTAGGCGTCGATCTTGCCCACCACCAACGAGTCCGAGGTCAAGTCCTCGAAAAAACAACAGGTCTGGCCCGTCAGAAGGTAGAAGTGTAAGGCGGTCACGTGAGCCACCCAAACAAATACAGCTAGCGCAGATATCCTCATTTTGGCGCGCTGTTGAAGTGAAAAAGTTCAGGTCAAGTGCGGTGATATGTGTTTCCACCACCATGGATCGCAGGTGAAAACCAAAACGCGTCTATGTGTAGGCACTCGCCGCGCGCAGTATTTTAGGGAGCCAGAAAGAATAAACTACTACAAATATTAGTAAAAAATTGAAGGGGATTTTGGTCGATTAATGAACTCCGAATATTTTCGATACGTTCTTTCGCAAATCCTCTTAAGTTCATTATTGGGAGTGTGAAATTTAGCGCTCTATCTGTGTGTCTGGCTTTTTCTAAGCTAGCCTTTTCGTGGCTCCCTACATCGATATTTGGTGTCCCAATTGCTTTTGTTCTTTCTTGATTTTCTTTTTTTAATGAGGAAACAAAACTCCAGCTTTTGGAAAATTTTGGTAGGCCAAGCTTTTAGTCGGGACATGTTGAGTGTAGAGAGACGGTTTTCTGACGAGTTCATATTTAGGAACAAGTTCTCAGGTGAGTTGTCCGAAAATCGACCCCATTCGAACGGAGAGTGTAGTACCAGGGATTGATTATTTTAATTCAGTACTCGACAGTATAATAAGCCCGCTTTCTTTTTGTGTCTCGTGCAATTTGGAGGATGTTTCCGTGGCTACCGTGCCAATCCCACTTTGGGAATTGGTCTACAGCTCAGGCCCATTCTTTATACAAATTCGCTGACAATTTCAATGCCCTGATATTTACTTTTTATGCTTCAACTTCTTCACCAAATTGTTCAAGGAACTCCCGTCATCCTTTGTTTCTGTCTTTCTCTTCTTGGAGCTCTCTCTGTCTTCTCTGCGCAGTCTTTTTCCTCTCTCGTTCAAAATCTGCTTCATGGTGTTAGTCTTCTTAAACTCGCTGCTGGTGGGATCAATGGCAAATTCGTGGTTCTCAAACACCTCTTTAAGTCTGTCATCGTTCAAGTCAGCCTGGAAGTTATCCTGGATGAGGTTGTCGTCGAAGTTCTTCTTGCCCTTCTTCTTGTGCTTCTTGCTCTTCTCAGCCTTGATGATGTCTCTCATGCTAAAATGCTCGGCCTGGTTTTGATCCTCCTCATTCAACATGAGCAACTCCAACTCCGCCTTACGCTTCTCATCCCCGGCGTCTTTCTTGTCTCTGCCCTTAGTCTTCTTGTTCTTCTTTCCGGAAACAGCAGCCTTTTCTTCATCCTCCTCCTCGGTCTTGCTCTGAAACTTATCAGCTCTCTTTTGGCGACGCTCTTTCTCCTTTCTCTTGTACGCCTGGATAGTAGTCTCCTCGGAAGCCTTGGCGGCCTCTTTCTGGGCCTTTTCTGCGCCTTCACTAAGGCCTGGATTGAACGTGATTTCCATGTCCACTTCGCCGTCACTGTCCTCGTCGCCCGTCTTCTCGGAAAACCTGCCTCCGAGCAAGTTTTTATACTTGCTCTTCAAGTCGGACACTTCATTGTCGCTGCCATCGGAGTCGGAAGCCAAGTAAGCCTTGAAGTCCATGTCGTCAATCTCTTTTTGGGAGAACAGCCGGGTCGAGAGCGACGTTCTCTCCTTGGGTGTCTCATCCCATGTGAGCTTCACTTTCGAGTGCTGTAAAGCGTCTGTGACAAAACTCGAGTCGGGCCTGTAAGAGGACGGGATTTTTGTGCAAGTTTCCTTTGCCTCTTGGTCAGCAAACTCCATGCCCTCAGGTACATACCGCAAGTCGAAAATATTGGCGGTAGACTCGTATTCCGATCCATCGCAGTTTTTATATATGGATTCTGACGTGGCTACAGAGTCACACTGGACCACCGCATAGTAGTACCGCAATCTCTGTAGCTGGTATCGGCGCAAGGCCTTGGAGTCGTAATCCTGCTGCCCGTCGTCTTCCTCGTACAACTTTCTTGCGGCTTTTTCCAAATCATCCTTGTTAGTCAAGTCGAGCTCCTCATCTGAGTCCGAGTCCTCGTCTCTCTTCTTGGACTTGGGCTTGAAAAGGTCTTTTGGGGGACCCTCGGTTTCCTCCCTCTGCATTTGCTCCTTCCCGAACTCGGAAGGGTATATCGTTACAGATTTGATGTTTCCACCTTTGGGAACAAAGGATGCAAACGTGGACATCAAGTCCACGGCGCGCACGTTGTCCCAGTCCAAATTAACCACAGCAAAAGTGGCGCTGGGCTCTCCCTC
The DNA here is from genome assembly GCA_019285895.1 of Metschnikowia australis. Lineage (NCBI taxonomy): Eukaryota > Fungi > Ascomycota > Pichiomycetes > Serinales > Metschnikowiaceae > Metschnikowia > Metschnikowia australis. The sequence goes on from JAGSXI010000006.1 coordinate 628,844, forward strand.
CTCAGGCTTGGCTTCCTCAGCTTCTGCCTCCGACTCGGACTCAGACTCGGAATCAGAAATCTCAGATTCGGAATCCGACTGTAAGCCCTCGCCTCTGGCACGATCCACAAACCCAGTTTCTTCTTCCAGATCGTCGTCCTCAGATTCCAGTTCAGACTGTTTGCGGTCTTCCTGAAACTGCACTGATTTCTTGGATTTCAAAGTGATTTCTTGCTTATCCTCCTCCGAATCAGAACCATCCTCCGAATCAGCCTGGGAATCCAGCTCAGACTCGCTGCCAGATTTGGCGTGGGTTTCCAGTCCTGACTCAACTTTTTCTTCCTCAAAGTATTTCTCAAAGCTACCATCATCTCCACCTTTTGTTTTTCGGCCGTACCTGTCTACCTGTGCTTTTTTGCCTGTGGCAGTAACATTGAGTTTTCTCAACTCTTCCTTTGAAAATCTGTCGTCGACCTTGACTTTATTCTTCTTGGTACTGGGCAAGATAAATCGAGGATCATGCGCAGAAGCTGCAAATCTGTCATCTTTGGGGGCACCCGAAGACTTCTTCGAATTCTTGGACATGCTTGTAAATAGTTTTCGAGAGGCCTAGATTGTGAGGAAAACCGATGAGATGCTCTTCGCAGATGGTTCCGGCTCCTTCTATGTGTGCAGGTCATGATAGATAAAGAAGGTTTCGAAAAACTATGTGTGTGTCGTTTCCCAGATCAACAAATTGAAAAGATATGGGATCTTTTTATTTGATTCAGCTCATAAATCAATTTTGGTCATGTCAAATAGCCTTTTACTGGTTCATTTGACATGAAGATGACTGAATATGAGCAGGTATTTCAAACTTCTGTCGCGACTCGAGAAAAAGAACGTTCCACTCTCATACTGTTCCGGCCAAAGACTGATTAATATATCTTCTATCTGCTTAAGACCTCCTCAAAGTATTATTTTCACTGCTAGCTACCTTTAACTTTTTTTTTGGTGAAATAAGATTTAGCTTGAAATGAATTCGAAAAATCAAGCACAAAAAAATATTACTTCCTATATATCTAGTAAAACATATTTTGAGGATGTTCGCCAAACGAAGAGACAAAATTGATCTGAATAGGGGAGTCAGCCAAGGTGGCCAAGTACACCCGTAATTCTCAATATTTTTTTCCGCAAATTGATCCCCGAAATTTGTCTCCATAGGTCTCTTAATAACATGATTGAGCGGTTGAAGCACTAACGGCAATTATAAAACATATTTTATTGGTTTGAACTTAAAAATATCACACAACTTACACCGAGCCACCAGAACCTTGATTTCCAACTAAACCTGCCATTTCAAGAAAAGCACGATCCTCGCCTAAATTTCTTAGATTCACGCCCTGTCTCGCCAGCGCTTGTTTCTCCTCCCACTCCCATTGTTTTCTTTGCTCGTCCAATTCTTTGGTAGACCCGACACCCCAGACCTCCAAGTCTGTAATAATGAAGCGGTCTTCGTAATCTTGAATGGATGCGGACTTTTGAAGTGAAGTCTCGAAATAATGAGGGGTATTGGCCCCTGAATTGACAATGTGTCGGAACACAGCAAACTCTAAGTTGGCTTCAATGGTCAATGATACACTACCTGGAATATGTTTGCGGGTGTTATTCTTATTCAATGGCTGTTCGTTTCCAAATCCCACTCCCATGCCTTGGTTGTTGAAGTAGATCAGTTTGCCGTTGGTGAGGAGGTCACGTTTTGATTTGAAGAAATCGAACCTGGGCAGAATTGACATAATTGCGGTCTCCTCACCCCCAAAATTATTCTTGTTCGAGCTTTTCCATGGCTGTTTGACAAAAACGGCATATGTCACCCTATCATTTTCATGCTGCCAGCTTTTTCGAGGATCCTCGGATGACCTGAAATGCCGAGGGTATTCAGCATCAAACTGCTGATATCGCTTGTTTTTTGCTATGGTCTTGTTCCTCAATCTCTTTCCCGAGACCAAAAGTATTGTTGGGGCATGCCACTTAAATATTTTCAGTTCCAAGGAACGAATTGAGAATCCACTTTGGGCTCCAATATATAGCTCAACCAAGTTTTGCGGGGTAATCTCCACGTTGGCATTGATGTTCTTCATGAATAAATTTAGCAAAGAGATGGTCGCCTCATCAACTAAACGTGTTTGTATGAATGGCTTGGTGGGATTCATTCGTCTTCCATCTGTTTTCGTCTGTTTTTCTGGTGCAGACGCGTTGGTCATAGACAGAAAAAGCGAAATCTGGAGAATACGTTTAAAGTTTTTCTTCAAAAATCCGCACATTACTTCTTGAATCCCAGTATTGTATTTGCTGTAGCAGATTCTCATCTCTTTGCAGTTGGAACGAGTGATCTTGATATCGAAATACCGTAAAAGAGAAAATGACACAGCCTCAAATTGCTTCCACTTCTTGGCAATCAAGTTATGTATCTGCTCTTGCATTTTCACGTGTGACTGGTCCGGAATCGAGTTAACCACCAAAAGAAGCGTGAACACTTGTGCTAGATCGTATGCGGAAACAGATAGGACATCAACATCAATGGCATCATAATTTACAAGAGAGTCAAGCGTATCCCAATTGATCCTATGACATGCGTTTTCGATTTCCTCTTTTGCTGGTGTTTGGTGGGAGACGTCGACAGAAAGACTCTTCATGATAGTATTATTTTCAGTTTTCTCGTGGGAAACAGCCTCAGATTTGCTTTCCTCGTGTAGTGTACCGACTGATATTGGCCTCGTCTCGATATTCACCCCCCTGTTTTTCTCGTCAGGTTCAGATCCTGATATCAGTTGTGGAGTCAAAGCGAGCGAAATAAACACCAACTTTGTGTAATCACAAGTGGGCCATATTTTAGACATTCGACCCAGGTGCACCGCGAACGCTACAAGGAGCTTTTTGATCGTAAGCTGCTCCTTGTGAGATGGTTCACTTGATAAGAATGGTAATCTTCCTAACACCGTAAAGGATCTATGTAAAATCTCAATAGCAGGAGTCGCTGGTGACTCCACGCATATCTCTGTTTGATGTTCCGGTCGTCCTCTGTGATTTTCAGCGTCATCATCAGAGACAGACACACCACAATAGTCTTCGTTATCGACTTTTGAAAGACTGAGCAAGACCGCTAGGTCAGTGTACGTCAATATAGCATCAGCCTTTGTAATATCGTTCATATTGACTTTCGACGCAACAGACTGTACCTCATCTTTACCAAGGAGACTGCTAGCCCTGGCTTGGAATAGAGATTTAAGTTGATGGGCTGAGAAATTTTCTTTTTGAGGGCCGTTTGAGGCTTCATAGCTGGTGAGTTGGCCCATTGTTGGAAAGAATGTAGGATAGGTAGAAATGTGGGGTTGCGGAGAATCCTCGCGGCAGCGTATGTCCGCAGGATTAATAAAAGCAAGTGGATGAAAAAAAAATTGTGATCAGCAGTTTTCTGTGAAACAATGGTCTACTTGTGCTTAAAACAGATATAAAGAGGTTTTGAATAATGAAGTATAATAGCCAATACTGTCTCCATGTCTAATCTCGGAGATATCTGATCGGAGAGAGAAATGCGCGAAAATAAGTTAATACCACGAGAATAGTAAAAACAAAGGGGTTCAAAAACATCCAAAAAAATTCAGTTATGAATTAAAAAACATTCTTTTTTTACAAGTGGTCCAAATATATCGAATAAATAGGCTGACATAATCAGGTTGTTGGGAAAAGATTTTCTGGCGACTGAAAATGAAAAGTCCGCAATAGTAGATTGAGCACTGGCAGACAGAAATAGCGTAGTGAATGGGACTGCATTTATAAATGTCTTACTTTGGATTTAACAATGTAGTGTTTTAAACTGAAAGATCTTGTCAGAAATGAGAGTTGATCTTATAAACATTATATTCGAAGTTTATTAATTAGTGAGGCTTTGTAAGCCGCCTCGTACCTCTTCGTACTGGAAGCCATCAATTGATTAAATACCACCGCCCAACCTCTGCCGTACGGATTTGAAAAGGTTGAGCGTCTTCCGGTCATTAATTAAAGAAGACGGTGAATTTTTTTAACTTTGATGCTTTCCGTTTTGAGCGATATCTTCAGATACCCAGATAGAATCTTGCAAGGACGTTTTGAACACTGCATAGCCACGTAGTTTGCTGATCATACACTATTCAGGCGAATTTCCAGACACAAACATTTCGATAAAGAAATGCCTTGCTCTCATTTCAAGCGCATACACGACTTTACGGATCTTACCCCCAACTGAGGTGTGCATGGCATCTTCACATACCGAGTCGTGGCCGTGATACCATTGGTTGCGGATCGACTGGAGCAAAAGCTGCTTGGTGAAAGAGAGAAAGACGAAGCAGAAGTACACACGCATGGACGTGGTTAAAAACGTGCCACTTACCGTCAAAAACAACTCTCTTCCCGGCGATGCAGACTGTGAGGTGTCTATGGACCGCTGAACCAAGTCCAAGGTAGATTCACCTAGAGTGACTGCAGGGTGGTTGTCTTCTCGACTGAACCAGAAGTATACAAAGTAAAGTGTGTAAAGAAACCCGACCAAAGTGTCAAGAATATAGATCAGACATGCCAAGCACATCCTGCGCAAGTTGGTAGACCTGTCCAGCAAGCTGAATAACGCTGAGACGTAGAAGGGAAGCACCAAAAATGCAAGTAAATTGTAGACCCATTGCCAGAAGTTCATATGATGGCCGGTCAAGATTGAGAGCACACCGTAAACACCACCAGCCTTGTTCAAAATGGCAAAGGAAAGAATGAGTTCCACTCCAATATATAGCGGGATCACAAATAAAAAGTTCTGGGGAAGTTGGTTAGTAGACGATGGAGGGGAGAAGGATCATGCTTCCGTCATTGATCTGGCTATAGGTCTTGTGAGGGAATAGATCATAAAGGTTAGTGACGTACGGAGGGGAGAAACTGATCGAGCACAGAAGGCCTCATTTTTGGGATATATTATTCTGATGTCAAACAGAGGGTTTGGGGAAGTCCGGCTGATCTCGGTTAGGAGTGAACGCTCTGCGTAGTAAGGTGAGTTTTCAGGACGGGCCGCGAAAAACAGAGTCTACCTCGATACTACGCATTCGGTGGAGTGGATAATCATGGCAAATTGTGAGAAGAGAAAATAGTGAATGCAAAGAAAAGACCTAAATGCAGAAATTGATCGGAGAGGAAATGTGCTAATTTAGATTTAGGGCTTTCTTCTCGTCACGGCTCATTATTTTTCGCGAGTTGGTTGTATTGACCTGGGACGGAAGTCAAGCAGCATACTACTTAAATATCAGATATATAGACCCAATGTGGCAGAAGTGATCTCGAGCTTTTCCCCAAATTCAACTGGATATTGTTGACATTTTACGCAAACACTTCCGGCTGGCCCTTGGTTAACTACTGGGGTCATAACGCATCGCACCATCGAAGGCCTGCACCACTCTCATCTCGCTTCTCACGCGCAGATTCATATTGGTCCCCTGCTTTGATACCCAGTTGTAGAGCCAAGCCTGTCAATTTAATCTTCCAAAGTCTACTGGTCCAGCCAAGAAAAAACAGACAATAACTATGAGTGCGGAATTTCTGGAAAAGTACGAGCACTTGACGTTGCACGCATACAGCCTGGACTCAGACCTGGACTCCGAAACCTCGAATTCAGACCTGGATTTAGAGGTAGCTGCAATGGAGCCCCATCAGAAAAAGGAAAAGACCATCACTGACCGGGGGGACATCGTGGAAAGATACTCGCTGTCCATTAATCCAGAGCCATTAAAAAAGGGGCCTAAGACCACGAAAGACCGCTCCAATAGAGCCACTGTGGAACAGGTCTTGGACCTGCGGACCATGCGATTTTTGGGCAAAATAATCAACAAAAACATCATATCTCGGATTAATGGATGCATCAGTACCGGAAAAGAGGCCAATGTGTACCACGGCGACCATGAGGATGCACTGGTAACCACCAGGGAGTTTGCAGTGAAAATCTACAAAACTTCGATTTTGGTGTTCAAGGATAGAGAGAGGTATGTCGATGGCGAGTTCCGGTTCAGAAACACAAAGAACCAGGGAAATCCCCGGAAAATGGTGAAGGTTTGGGCGGAAAAAGAGTTTCGTAACTTGAAACGCCTCTATATACACGGGATTCCATGCCCAGAACCGATCGAGCTCAGATCCCATGTGCTAGTCATGGAATATTTGACCAAAGGAAATTCGCAGCCGTCGCCCAAATTGAAAGACCACCCTTTCAAGGACACTGAAGAGATTGTCTATTACTACCAACAAATGCTTTTCTATATGAGAAGAATGTACAAGACATGCCGCCTTGTGCACGCAGATTTATCTGAGTACAACTCAATCGTTCACAAAGATAAGCTTTATATCATTGATGTGTCCCAGTCGGTCGAGCCTGAGCATCCGATGGCGCTTGACTTTCTTAGAATGGACATCAAGAATGTCAATGATTTCTTCTCCAGGAAGAAAATCAACGTGTACCCTGAAAGACTTTTATTTAAGTACATCACCGATTCAGATGAACATCTTGGGGTTTCCGGAGATTCTGATGAAGAGTTGAGCAGATACTTGGACAACTTGCCTTTGAAGTCCGAAATGGAGCATTCAAATGCAGAGGACGAGATCTTCAGGTCTTTGCATTTGGTACGGTCCTTGAACCATTTGGAAGAGCGGGACTTCGAGAAGTTTACTGAGGGAAAAGTGGACACGCTCACGGACTTGGTGGTAAAGGAAGGACATACTGCAGATGAGAGCCTGGATTCGGAAAGTGATGATGAAGACAGTGATAGTGACGATGACGATGACTCGGAGGATGAAGAGTTCAGGCCCAAAAAGGAGAAGGAATTGAAGGGCAAGAAGTACGAGGATAAGGACGAGAAAAAAACTCGAAAGGCAGCGGCGAAGACAGCCCAGGCTGACAAGAGAAAGACGAAGATGAAGAAGCACGTCAAGAAGAAGTTAATTAACAAGCGAAAAACCGCATAGGGCTGATCAACAACAACAGGTGTAAGTGATCAAAATGAAAACCATGGAGGAATTGAGAGCTGCGCAAAATAGAAAAGAGGAAGATTTTGAAGAAATATGTGAAGAAGGTGCCCTTGAAACCTTGCAGATATGTGGAGTATGCCGCTCAGTACTCTTGAGACGTGCGTTTTTGAAATGCTCACTAGGGATTAACGAGGGTCTAGGGGATATCTGCTTAAGGCGCCATTGTCAGACTGAGATTGAGGGTAAAGGATTATTAAAGAGCTCTGTTTGCGTTCCGCAGTAAATCATTGGCGACCTTTGAGAATTCACGTTGGTGGCGAGAATACGCGAAGTGGGTGATGTGTGCCTTGGATGTAATCTGTCTCCCTGCAACTCAAGCTATTCGCAAAAAAAGGACAATATTTTGTGTCCTGGGAAATAGGGATCCCAGACATACCTCACTACTACATATTTCCAATACAAAAACAAACAAGCTGTGGAAAATTCTGGAAGTGAAACAGGAAGAAACGGACAGCTACAAACACATTCCACTTACCGATTTAGGATTACTGAGATTTCCATCGAGCGTTGGGCCCTGGCTTGGATCACTCGATATGAGAAACAACTATATGCTGGAGCTAATTTAAGTCTGGGTGTTCAAGGAGTGAGTTTGGTGGCTGGCCGTGAAACCATCCATTGGTGTCTTGCGAATTTTCTTGAACGCTTTAAGTGCTTTCCAGCAAGTCCAAATACTGGCTGCGTCGGCAAGGAGCCAGACCCGTCTTGGCTTGTTTTTCCAAGACGGGCAACTCCAGATATTGGTTTTTGCATATACGGGACCCTCGGCCCCCAGGTCCACTAGACCAGATGCCGACGCGTCATAATTAAGCTGTTTTGCCCAAAAAAGCTCACCTGCTAGTGACGCCCAAATTTACCAGAAAGCAATACAAAACCAGCATATTTAGACTCACGTTGCCTACGGCTCCAGCAGGCTGATAGCCGGGGCCGGGTAACCTCTGTGCGAGGCGAGGCTAGCTGGACCTGCCAGAAAATCCTGCGTGTAGCTCCGTTGCTCTTTGTTAATCGACCACATAGAGCCGAGCCTTCAATCAGCACCTCCGCCGTCTTAACATTGCCCAACCCAGCTTGGAATCAAGGGTCCCGGAATCACCACATCATAACCGCGAGTCTCTGGAACGCCTTCTTTTCGCACGTGTGCATGCTCCTCCTTACGCGCCGAGCCCTCTTATCTAAACTTATCTGGACCATCTGAATCCTGTGAGCTATCCCCGCAATTCCTACATCTGACAATGGAGGATTATCTACAAGACCCCTATGATGACACAAATCAGCGCCACAAAAACGCCATCATGCATTGGCCCGGCAATGGGCCGTTCTCCAACTTGGACGACTTACAGTTGACGGTAGCGCCAGATTCCTTGGCCGCGCACGACCTGGGGGACTACGCCAAGTACAATCCGCCACAAACAGACCCCTTTTTGGAAACCTTCGACTTCCTCGGGTCACCGACGCACCAGACAGTGTCGCCTAACCTAACTGCCAGCGGCAGTGATGCGTGGGCGGATCTCGGCGAGAATGTTTATGCGGACCTGGACCCGCTCAACAACTTGGACCTGCTTGTGTTGCCCGAACGACGGCTTGCAAATGAGGGCCCGGGACACAATATGCTAGCCTCGGCCCAGTACTTCTCGCCCAATTCACGGGGTGCTAATTTTGGGCAGCTCAACTCGATCGTGGAGAACTCCGTGTCACCATCCTTTTACAACAACACGTTCAGCCCACAGCACCTGCGCCATGCCAGCATCAGCATCCCACCGCCACTGAACTCCTACCTCCTGCAGCATCTCTTGTCGCCACAGCAAAACGCCTACGACAACTCATTTGACACTCTCAAACTGCCGTACTCTGGCTCCTACCTCAACTCGCCGCCTCCGGCCATGTCCTTGTCCCACAGCAGCGGCACCAATGCGATGCTGTCAAATTTGCCGCCGGCAAACATGCATCTGCCCAACACCCAACACTGTGCCACGGACCCCTCCAGTGTGGGGGCGCTTCCAAACAACCAGGTCCGCAAAATACTGGAGCAGTCTGCCACACCGAAGCAGTTGACCTTGGAGGAGAAGGCCAAGCGCCGGCGTGAGTTCCACAATGCGGTTGAAAGACGCAGGCGGGATTTAATCAAGGAGAAGATCAAGGTCTTGGGGTTCCTTGTTCCGCCATCGCTCCTCACGCCGCAGATATGCGCCGTCCAAGCGCTCCTGAAGCATCCAGATCAGAACTCAAAAGAGATACAGGAGTTGCTTTCTTCCGTAAGAATCAAGGATACGAAGCCCAACAAGGCTTTTATCTTGCAGACGTCAGTGGACTACATACGGCATTTGCAATACGTCGTGGAAAAGCAGACTCTTCGCAGGGCGGAACTAGAGGCTGGCATTGCTAATCTTGGTGCATCGCCTGGTATTGTGAAAGAGGAGCCCATTAATCCTCGCGTCAAAGCTGAGCAGACGTTCCTGCTGTCCGAGTTTGATCCGGATGAGTTTTTCTCCGCCGACATTTAGAAGGACGAGCTTGGAAATGACAAAGGTTATGCTGTATCGAACTACGATTCTACAATCAGGGTCATAAATGCACGTCGACATTGAACGAACGATCGCCCGAAGTACACCAAGTTTTCCGAAAACTAGCATTCGATTACGTCAAAATCACGTGACGGAATTATCGCGACGGGCGCCGCGTAGATAAACGGCCATGGACCTGCACGTGATTCCCAGCCATATAAGACGGTCGATCGTCTTTGAAAGGTACATACTGAATACACCGCCCCGAACTGTAACAAAAACACACTCCCAAGAATGGACTCGGAAACACATACCAAAGCGCAGGGCCTCGTGGATTTTATCATTAATTCCCCTACACCATACCATGCCGTGGCCAATGTGAAGCAGAAACTCACTCTGGATGGATTTGTGGTATTGAAGGAGAAGGATCAATGGGACTTACAACCAGGAAAAAAGTATGTGGTCACCCGGAATGCTTCTTCATTGATAGCATTCAAAATTGGCCAAAGCTTCAAGAAAGGCGGGCCCGTGGCGATTGTTGGTGCACACACAGATTCTCCATGCTTGCGCATCAAGCCGATCTCCAAGAAATCTGGGGAAGGCTTTATTCAAGTTGGCGTGGAGCAATACGGTGGCCTCATCGCACATTCATGGTTCGATAGAGATCTCAGTGTCGCTGGACGCGTTTACGTGAGGGAGAAATCAGGGAAGTACGTACCACGTTTGGTGCACTTGAGAAAGCCATTGATGAGAATTCCCACGTTGGCTATCCATCTTGATAGGGAAGTGAACAAGAAATTCGAGTTTAACAAGGAAACAGAGTTCTTGCCAATTGCTGGTCAGGAGAAATTCGGCCAAAGCTGTGCGGATGACCCTAATCTCCAGCTCTCGACCACTGAGTTTGAGGCGGTCAAGCATGTCGTGGAGCGTCATAATAAATCGCTTCTCATACTTATTGCTAAGGACTTGGGTGTCGAGGTGTCGCAAATTGAGGATTTCGAGCTTCTTCTCTGTGACTACCAGGATGCCACCTTGGGTGGCATGCATGACGAGTTTATCTTCGCTCCCCGTCAAGATAACTTGACGTCATGCTTCGCGTCGATGGAAGCCTTATTAGCGTCTGAGCCAGCGGAAGAGGGTGCTCTGATGATCTCTCTCTTTGACCACGAGGAGATCGGCTCTGTGTCTGCGCAGGGTGCTGATTCATCTTTTTTGCCAGATGTGCTTGCACGTCTTGCCGACTCAGATAATGGAGCCATGGCCCGCATGTGTAGCCGCTCTTTCTTGCTCTCATCAGACCAGGCACACGGGGTGCATCCCAACTATGAAAGAGTGTACGAAAAGGCCAATCGCCCGCACGTGAATGGAGGTCCCGTGATCAAGATCAATGCCAACCAGAGATACGCCACAAACTCGCGTGGTATCGTGCTTATCAAGGCTGTTGCTCAGCGTGCAAAGGTGCCTTTGCAGCTTTTCGTGGTTAGAAACGACTCACCATGTGGCTCCACCATTGGGCCTATGCTTTCGGCAAAATTGGGATTGAGAACCTTGGACTTGGGAAATCCTCAGCTCTCCATGCATTCCATCAGAGAGACTGGAGGAGCATATGACGTGGTGAGATTGGCCAATTTATTTGGGGGCTTTTTTGCCGAGTATGTGGATGTAGATTCTGCAGTGGAGTGTGACTGAGCGTTTCTCTGAATCATGTACTCCATGTGCCCCAGAACAAAAGGGGCTTTATCAGCGATGCAGGGAGCGAGTTCGCCATATAGTATTTAGGGGAAAATCCAGTGGCTCAAACCAATTGTCTTAGGGAAACTCCATAGCATCGGGAAAGGACTGTGGCTTGGACTGAAAGTGTGATAACCTGTCAGAGAAATATTCAAATCTTTAGCAACTATCAATTTATTCAGACGGTTATACATCGAAATGAAGAGCTGGAATGTAATACGGTATTTTTCCCATGCAGCTTTGCTTACAATCTTGTATCCGGATATTTCTTATTGATCGCGTCGAAGACTAGCAAGATACGACCCGAGGGCACAAAATAAACTAGTACCCACAAGAATGAGAGTGGAAGGAAGGATTAAAAAAAACTGGCATGCCTTTTAGATACGATCGAGCAAGGGTGCTTGACCACAATTGTTTGATGAGTATAGCTCAATGAGTATTCTGAGAGGAAAATTTCAGTATATAAGTCGCAAGTTTTTCGACCTGAACAATGTGGCGAACTTAGACTAGGTTTCAAGTTGTGGTTGGAATTACAAAAAAGCGTTTGAATTGAGTTCGAAAGAATTGTCGTATCAGGGCACAGACCGGAGTCTCCTGTCAACATGTTTTGCCCGTCGACAATGAAACCTTTGGGATGTGCGGAGATATATTCTTCAGAATGGTGAATAAGGATTTGTTGGAAGAAAGAACATCGTTTTGATCGTTTCATTTGGTTCGGACAAGATACTATGTGGGAGTTCAAACTCGAAGCTGTGGGATATTAAAGCTCCGATTCAATACATCTTTCCGTGCATATACACTAGTCATTCTGACATCAAGACAATTCTCGGACTCTCAAGGTGAATTACCGTAGTGACCGAGCCTTTAGTTAGAAGAAATGCACTTTTTGAGCTCGGTGAGTGACCCGAGTGTTGCTACCATGAGTTTATTAGCTCCGAAAATTACAACACTGCGATTTACAAAAAATGAGCGGACTGATCATCGTATTCGTTGTGCTCTGAGCAAGTACTGAAACCCCCGAGATCTACTATGTATCATGTATCTAGAAGCCTGAAATAAGCCACTGACATCAGAAAGAAGTGGATATCGAGCCTTAAAATGTACGATCGTAGTAGACACCCGGGACCGAATCTCCAAACAAGAGACTCCCCTCAACACAGGCAGGCCTGAAGTGCCTCCACTCCTGTTTTTTGCACCCAAATGGCGCCGCCAGATGAGCGCGCGACCCGGCGTCACTCCAGGCCCTAGGCCCTAGGCCCTAGCCCTGCGCTTCCGTCTCACTCAAACCCATCTGAAGCGCGCCATTTGATGTATTGGTCTGAACCACCCCACCACGTGCCTGCAACACTTACCTATACCACTTGCTCGACACCACGGCAACACGCTACATCACGCAAGAAATACGCTGATTGGCAGCACGGAAAACACACCCAGAATCGAAAGACCGCAAATCACAAAAACCCCAAAACCTGCCACAGCCCGGTGCCCACACACATCACCGCGTCATGATCGTTTCTTTAACCGCCCTCGTTTTCCTCTGCGCCGCCACAAACGCGCTCCAGGCAGTGCCGTTTCTCTTCGCGTCGCACCGGCTCGTGCGTGGGCTCAAAGACGAGGTGTTGCAGCCCAATACGCGGCCGCAGGCGCCGGCTCTGGTGACCAACTTGATCAAGAAAGCCGTCACCGAGTGCTCGTCCGACGTGTACGTGCTTCTCAACGTGCCCGGCTTGCAGAATACAGACTTGCTCTCGAAGCGCAAGGCCGAGTGGAAGCACCTCCAAAACTACCTCCACATGGCGTCGTCCGTGGTGGGCTTGCCGTGGGTCGACGGCACTTTGGATCTCGGCTTTTTGGAAGAGTACATTGTGCGCACATGCAAGGCCGAGTCTATCCGCTCGTTTCACAACGACGAGCACGTGGGCCACTACATCGACACGCGCAAACGCGTGATCCGCGTCGAGGCCAACGCGCTCCCAGGCCCGGGGCCAGAGCGCCTTGCGGCCTTGGCGGACGTCGACGACTTGGTGCGCAAAATCCTCCGAAAGGCGCCGTCGCCGCATTACACGCTTGTGATCACGTCAGATGAGGTGGTGCCTGTGCATCCGGTGCCCGAGCTGGTGATGGCTGCGGACCCGGCCCGTTTCGAGCTATTCCACGACATGGTCAACGAACCAAGACGGGCTGAAGAGCGCGAGCGCAACTCACATATGTACCGGGATGTGGAGCCGTTTTGGAACGAGGGCCCAGGTCCGGTGGACATCTACACGCAGCGGAAAAAGCACGACGAAGTACATCTCCTGGACCCGGAGCTCTGGCAGAAGCACGAGAAGTTGATCATTACCGTGGTATTGATGGTGACATCTTTGGCTTTCATGCAGACCCTTAGTTTTGGCCGCTGGCTCCGCGAGAAACTTGTTTCGCCAAAGCTTAAGCGGATGTGAGAGCGGGTGTCGAGGCCATGGGAATATCGCCAGACACAGACAAGCCCGGCGGTAATTTGCTTGATATTTTAGCTTTACAAGGCTTTTAAGATGCTATGCACTGTGGTACTGAAGGCCTGCGTCTGAGGGAGAGGGGGACTAGTGTATCCAATCTTTATGGGCGCGCGCAAATCGGAATTGGATTGTAGAAGATGGAAGGCGCCGAAAAAGAAGGGAATGGTGGGAGGGGTGGGAAGGAAAGAGTGCAGCGATCATGGTGACCATAGGCGAACGTACGTGCCAAAGCCTTGCTCGCTGCCGAGTCTACTTTCAGTTTGCCAGGGTGCAAAACAATTGAGCTTGCCTGAACAGTCCCGCCCCACAAAGAAGATTCCCTATTTGGCATCTTTGCAAGGAGGCCGTGTCAGAAACAATCTGAACATCTACACACGAGTCAGAATGCTGATGGAATCAGGCTCAGAAGTGGAGAGTTTCTCAAAAGGGGCATGCTCGAGCATGACTATCCTTTACTCATGCAATGGATGCCTCAGGCGTATACCTTTAGTTGGCTGCCAATCGACACGGCCTGTCACTTGCAGTGGAACCCAGCGAGGCTTAGAGTAAAATACAGGCTTTCGAAAGAGTGCTTTACGAGCGTTTAGTTTGAAATGTTCTGGTACCACGAGCCTGCCATACTTACAGACTGAAACCTCATCCGTAACTTCATGTTTCCAGTGTTGTGATGCGTGGATGAATTCCAAAGATTGCCTGGATCTCAATTCTCTCTATGCGCGAACCATGCTACTTGTGGGCCTATGCATCTTTGTCTTGCGTTATTTTCTTATTGAGGGAAGGCCTTACCGGCACTGAGTGCAGTACAGACAATGTAAAATCAGCTGTTTTTTCACATTTCACACTATATGCAGAACGAGAGAACGAAATCGGGATCTCATAACGGCGCTTGATGGAAAAAGATAATAAGCTAACCGTGGAAATGCCCAACAAAGAAAATCAATGTTGGGGGGTCGATCCAGCTCTGTCCTAGAATGCCGAAAAATATCAAAGATGGAAAAATCAACGAAACAAACAGGACCAATCGAAACCAAAGGTTGGGCTATTGCCTGCATTGGGTCACATGGGACGGAGCAAGTGGCTGGATTTAGTCAGTCCACATCCAGGTACTCCGGCCAAGCCATTTCGCACGCTTGCTTGCGCAGCCCCGGCATGCCCATAATACTGCTTGCCTCTTGTGAGAAGACTGGAATTTCACCGCCTTTCTTCTCGTGCCGCATATCAATTACCAGGGCCCATTGGAGAATTAGTGCCGCCTTTTGGACCGTTACATCAGAACAGCCTCCGCTAGAAAATTTGCTGAAAACGCTGGAATTTTCTACCTTCTGGGCAACCTCCCGCCAACGCCTGATCTATCCATCTGACCGACAAAATCAGATTGCCAGTTGGAAATCGCATTCTGCTGTCGCAAACTCTGCCGTGACTCCATAGATCCCTGCTAATCATTCCGAGTACCTTTATCTGACCGCGTCCCTTCTTTTCTCTACTACAGCATAGTTTTCCAATTGTACCATGTCTGAATACCTCCAATTCCGGACCACTGCTCTGGGCCGCCACGAGGGAAAAACGCACATTGTAATTGTGGGGGCCGGAATCATCGGCGTATGCACTGCGTATTTCCTTGTCAAGCACCCGAAGTTCGACCCTAGTAAGCACCACATATCTCTCGTTGAGAGCAAGCGTGTTGCCGGAGGCGCCAGCGGGAAAGCAGGTGGCCTTTTGGCACTATGGGCTTTTCCACTGCAGCTCGTGCCACTTTCTTTCGAGCTACACCAGAAACTCTCCGACTTGTATGAAGGCGATAAAGAATGGGACTACAGACGACTCACCACACTTTCTATCGAAGGAGATATCAGTGGTGTGCCCGATGACGTTGCCGAGGATGAAGGGGATAAGAAGCCCGAACAAACCAAGAGCATAAATAGCGGCGAAAAACCGTCCAAGAAAACACTGCGAGCTACGCCCGTGGAAGATAAAAAGATGCTCCCCCCTGACTTGTCTTGGATGTCAGAAGAGCTAGTCACTGGATGCCATTCTTTGGGAGGAAAGGACACTACTGCCCAGGTGCACCCATACAAATTCACGAACTTCATCTTGAGAAAGGCTGTGGAAGACGCGGAAGGCGCACTAGAGCTAATTTTGGGGAAGGTCAACAAGGTGCTTTACCTGATGGAAACCGGAGGCGTCACTGGAATTCAGTACGAGCCTACCAGTGTCAAGGCTGCACAGTCTGAACAGGCACTCGGCCCGATCCGTCTCAATGGTGACCAGGTCGTTCTCTCCGTGGGCCCATGGACCTCCAAGATTCTTCCCGACTGTCCGATCTCGGGATTGAGGGCACACTCGATCACAGTGGAGCCATTAAAGAGCGAAAGTGTGTCGCCCTACGCGATATTCACCGAGTACAAGGCGGGGAAAGACTCTTACGTGTCGCCCGAAATCTACGCACGGAAGGACGAGGTATATGTATGTGGCGAAGGCGATTCGGCAGTCGACGTGCCGGAGACCACCGATGATGTAGAAGTTGTCAAATCAAAGTGTGATGACATTTTCAAGCAGGCAGGAAAAATGTCGCCCATGTTGCGCAAGGGCCGTATCTTGAAGAGACAGGCTTGCTATCTTCCTGTTCTCGACGTTCCTTCGTCAAGTGGACCATTGATCGGGGAGACAAATGTGGAGAACCTATACTTGTGCTCGGGGCATTCCTGTTGGGGAATAAATAACGCACCTGGCAGCGGAAAGATCATGAGCGAATTGCTTCTAGATGGTCGTGCCACTTCTGCCAACATCTCGAGTCTCGATCCGTCTTTATATTTTGACGCGTCTGTATTGGTGAGCGACGACGAAGACGATGAGCACGACGACGAAGACGATGACTTCGAGACGGCGGTCGATGGTGAGTAGCTTGGCCGTATATTGAACTTTATGAGACCAATGATATCCACCCAAACCGAACCGTCCGCGCTATGACCGAGAAAGAGACATAAGTGCTCCATACACATGTCAAGACATATGTGAATTGAGGGCCACTTGCAGGGCTCGTTGACGCCAACGCTGGCACTAATAAGCTGTACATAAACGTCATCTTTAATTGATCGATCTGATGCAGGCTTTGACTCAAAAGGGTATATCTATGCTATCGAGGCTTCTACCTGCCGAAAGAGGAATCCAGGACCCTGCCTTCATCCCAGCACGAGGCGATAATTTGTTATCAGTGTTCTGAGCACATTTCTTGCTGAATCGGGTAGGCTTTATTTGCTCGGTTTACACATAAATCTGACTCTAGCCAAGAACTAGCGCGACTAAGCCATCTGGGTGCACCCGGACATTCCCCCATGTACTTTGTATTTACCGAGTCCGATAACCTACTTTTCATACCCCTTTTTTTTCTTTTTTCTCCAACATAGGCTTTTGAAATCCCTGTTTCCTTAACCTATCTTTTTATTTCGACTGATGATGGACCACTCTGCAAGCGGAGGCATGGGTCACGACATGCCTATGGACATGTGCAAAATGAACGTATGTATACTGTAACCTGCGGATCCATTGATACATTATTCTAACTCGTCAAACAGATGCTTTTTACATGGGAATGGAGAAACACGTGTGTGGTATATAAATGGTGGCACGTGAAAACAGCACACGGTTTTGTGGGAACTATTTTGGCTCTAGTGTTGTTGAGTATGTTCTTTGAGTATACGAGGAGCTGGATCTCCCTCTGGAAAAATCGTTGGACCCCAACCTCGATTGCTCAAAATCCACCCTTATCCAGCGAAAGAGCATCCAAGTCTATCAGAATCAAGTCAGCTGCCTTGTACGCGTTCCAAGTGGGTTTCTCATTCATGTTAATGTTAGTGTTTATGACATATAATGGCTGGTACATGTTGGCCATAGTGGCCGGTGCCGGGTTTGGTTTCTATCTCTGGGGGGATGAAAAAGAAGCAAGATCCATGCTTTGTCACTGAGAATGAGTGTTTGTAGATATGTTTTAACAGATCTTGTTAGCGGGGCTTTCAGATATGGACATGCATTTTGCTAGAGGTGTTACTCTGAAGGAGACCTTTCGCGAAATCTACTACTGTCAATTAGACTTAGAGATCAATAGAGAATGCCTAAGAATATAAACTATGTGACAGATCTTATTTCAATGAGTACTTGAGAGAATACCACAAACAACATGCGATTGCTGACGAGAATGCGATCACAATTAAGTAATTCAAAAGTGGAAAAGGGGCCGAACCTTCTAGTTCTAGGTCTTGCCTGAGAAAGAAAAGGCGGAAAGTTTTGAGATCTCACAAGACAGAAGAAATACGGGGAAAATAGAAAAATAACTCATGGCCCCAAAGCCGAATCGATTTTGTCTGACCTGAAACAACAATGCACTTAAAGCAAACATGGAGTTCTGCACCTCTACCTTCCAGTAGCTAGTATGTTGTATAGGTTAAAATCACGTTCAAAGGTTTACACTTCGACTGAACAATTTTAAAGTATTTAAAATGATGCTGGCTTTGAGTTCGAATTCCCTGAGATGACCATCGATCTTATCTAGATTTGGACTCTAAACCACGTGAACTCCATGGTAGACGTGCTCAAATGGATGTGTGGATATTGTGTCCCTGAGAATATAAACATTATCAGGTGCATAGTAAATAATTGTAAAATATGTTTCCTACTTAGAGTTTGCGAACGGGTTTTCTTGGAGCTACCTACCCAAACATAGACTAACGTCCTTCAACTCGATAGAATTATTCGGTGAAATTCCAAGCATGGTTTTGAATGAAATGATTTGAAGAAATAAATTGCTGAATCCAGCCAGCTTTGAAAAAAGAACTTTCAATCAGTGTCTGATTCTCAGCCCGAGTATTTCGAATCTGCCCTCAATTTGGGACCTCGAATATAGAAATAAACAGGTACGGATACCAATACCGATGTAATGCATGCCAAAAGCGTAGTTCCCCAAGCCACAGGGTAATTTTTCGTACCCAAATTGGTGAACATGGCCCTTCCATATAGTGGTGAGGCACCTCCCATCATAGAGCGGCAGAACCCATTGCCAGCAAACACCGAGGCCAAAACGGAGGGAAAAGACATACCAATGTAGTTGGTCAAAGTTTGATAGACGATAAAAGCCCCAAACAAAAATGTGGCCGCTCCAATCATAGGAATTATCCAATGAAGTGTTGGTGTGGCGGTCCATGCAAATATGAGCATGCCTATAGGCATGAAACAGCTACCAAAGATGCACATGGGAAGATAGACTTCGGGTTGGACTTCTTCGCCTTTCACAAACTTGCGAGTAGTCTTGAAGTAGATAACAAGAAGGTGAAAACAAACACTGATCACAAGACCCGTTGTAAGACAGAGAGAGCTAGCACCTATTCCCAAAGTATTGAAATCGTTCATTTCTTCAAAGACAATGGGGAATGCCTCGAACCACATGTACATGATAGCGTAGATAAAGCCCATGTATATATCAATGAGTAAAATGACGGGCTCAAACATGACGATTTCTAAAGGACGCCATACCGCGTACACGATCACGTCTTTGTTGGAATGCAGCTCGTTATCGAGATGTCCCTCGCTTGTGATATTATTGTTCCCGGTGATCGACCTCAATCTAGATGCCTTTCTGTATAAAATGGTTTTTCCGGAAGACTCGGGGAGAAAAAACCCATACGATAGTAGCATGGCACCTGAAACAATAGTAGTAAACCAGTATGGCCAGTGATAATCTCCTTCAGTGATGAGTGCAGCACCAATAAGAGGTCCTAGTGAAGGAGCCAAAAAAGCCCCGGCCGCCCAGCAAGCCAAAGCCATGGGCATATATGAGACAGTGACAATATCACCAATACTGGCACCACTTGTAGCCAAGGCGGGACTCGCGAAAAAGCCAGCAAAAAATCGCAAAGTAGACAAGGTTTTTATTTCTGTTGCCAAGGCACAAGAGATTTGAAACACAAGAAAAAGAAGCAACGAAAGAACATAGATAGAGGTTCTTCCAAACCGTGCATTTTCTGATAAGGGACTGAACACCATGGGGCCTACGCCGTATCCAAAAGTGAAGCAAGTCAAAGGCAAGCTAGCCATTAATCTAGTGGTATTCATGTGTACCATCAATTGCTCCACACTGGGCATGTATATGGCTCCGGCCATATAAACAGTAGCAGTGAGAACAGTGATCTGGGAGATGAAAATGACTTTGTAAAACACTGGCCAATTGTAGGGATTATCAGGGTCACTATCATCTCCCCATTGGACGAGAATCTGGCTATCTTGTGCCAAGGACTTGACGTTAGATGGTATAGACGACATTGATGAATCTGTTGAGAACTGCTGGTCTGGAATGTCGACTTCATCAAATGTTTCGGTGATATACTTCGAATTGAGTTTGGCCTCAAGCATGCTCTTTTCTTGTAGAAGATCAGCGTAAGACTCTTCTCGATATCTAAGGACTTTTTTTACCCGAGGCAATGTATATAATGTTCCCCCAGAAAGAGTCTCTTAAAACCTGAAGAAACATATATAATGGGTTGTGAATTAACAGATCCTAAATTCTATGGAAAATCAACTTGTTTTATAATCACATTGTGACATCTCAGACAAAGTCCAAGAATAGCTGATCGGAGGCCTATGTACCTGAATTTCGATGCATTGCTCTGACACCGTCTAATATGTAGCGGATGAGCATGTGCAAGGTTAGGCTAGATGAGTTTTAGAATATAAACACGCGCATTGCAATCGGAACCCCGGATTCGCATATCCCGATACCTTCTGAGTTGGTTGGAGTCTGAGTTGATTGGAGTCTGGGTTGATTGGAGTCTGATGGCTAGAAAAGCAGTAACACTGAAGATTTTGTTATCGCTGAAAATTAGGACTCAGCTTAATGAGAAGAAGTCGTAAAGTTTTTTTGCACTCATCGCTATAGCAATATATCTTCTTACTTGTTCTTTCGTCATCTCTATTTCTTGTGGCTGTGCCTTGCAGTTGCGCGGACCTGCGTCGGATCGCATCTGAAGCAACGGTCCGGCACAATATCTATGATCCGGAATCCCGTCTCGCTCTACCAAGGGAGATAATTTTACATGGCATAGAAAAGTTATAGTATCTGAAGCACAAGAGAACATTTCACCCTTTTCTGTTTGCTCTTGGAAGGCTCACATGGTTCATTTTCATTTGATCTGCAACATGCGCGAGGCTCGCGTCGGGTCAAAGAGCAAAATAAGTCCGAGATGCAAGCAAGCTTGTAGCGATCCGCGCGCGAGCCCAACGTTGCCGAAGTGCAGTAGGTTTATTATGCGTGATAAATAAGAGTGTCGGGTCACCTTTTCACTGATATCGACACTTAACCAGGATTGTGCTTCTTTTCACTGAAACTCAATTCTCGGATTATATTTTGCTGTCAGGATGACTCGCCGGAGTTGCTCATGGAAGAAAGAATAAGGAATTGTTCATACTATAAGAGGCTTGCGAACACTTCAGAGTGAAGGGACTTGTCCAGCAGCTTTCGGAAGAAGTTCACGAATTCTCAAGAAATGTTTGAATTTCGTCTCGCGAATCTGTATTTATAAAGAATTTTATGTGAGCCAACATTTCATCATGCCACTTCCCGAGAAATATCTTTCTATGATGTTGTAAGGAGGCCTAGGTTTTGGTAGTGGAGGAAGAAAGGAATGTTAATTCAATGATACTGAATAAAACTGTTATGTGAAATTCACTCAAAAGACCTAGCCCCAGCATAAAAATAGTCAGTGGATGGATAAGAACCAAATTGATCGTTCTTCGAGGCACATGTGTTGAACTTATTGAATGATGTTGTTTCATAAACGATCGCCCAGTATTGAGTAAAGCGACGCTAATAGAGCTCTCGGAACACTAAATTTCCAAGGGTATATTATCTCCATGTTTTGTTCGCTCTAAACATGACATACTCGAAAAACTCGCACTTATCATTACAACTATCCAATAGAAGCATACAGCGGAAGTCCTTAGAAGTAGTATATGAACAATCAAACATCAAAGGTCGATAGTGAAATTCAAATAGTTTACTATTTTCGGCGAATGTCATTTGTATTTATGGAACCACGATGGTATCTCAGTTGATAGAAATACCCACAAATCCTTATCATGGCTGAAAAAACATGGAATGGTACTGAACACGCGTTTTGGGAACATAAAGAACCCAGGTTGGAGACTCCAAAGATCGATACATGCCCATAACTGTACGTGTGCTCATGTTCAGATTTTGAGACTAGAATATACCACAAATGAGATAAAAATAGATGTAAAACGGCGGCTTCTAGAAGAAGCGAACAAGAAAATACTACTCGACCCCCTTACCCCAGAAAAGTAAAACAAGTGTTTTAAGTATTTATAAGAATTTCGATTTTGTACCTTAAATCAAATTGCCCCTGGCTTTCCCCTTTCGAAGAGAAATAATGTCGAGCTACATAGATACCGAGTGATTCACAAACCGAACCCTGTGGTAGAGGTAAAACAGTCTTTAGCTTGTGAAAGTGAAATAGTATATGATTCACACTAAAAACATCTCGGGCATCCTATTATAATTTTGGAACTCGAGAGTCATCTCAAAAAGCGATAAATAGGTTTATGTTTTTTGGACAGCGTGTCACCTTGAAAATGTCCATCTCGGCCGTAACCATCTAGACAGACCATATATCTTTATTCAAACGTCAAAATGTTTCGTCTATGAAAATCCTTGTACTCAATTTCAAATGAAAACTGAATTGCCATTTGCTAAGGGGTTTAGGGATCAATCTATTCCCTTTGGTCAATTTGGTTTTATGATTCTTGATATGAGTACACTTTTAACGCAAGTATAACTATCAAGCACAAGCAAACACTAGAGCTCTGTGCAAAATGAGTCCAAGTTCAGCGAAGAACCACGTCTAGTTCAAAGTATTGTGTTTGTATTATTCTATAAATCTTAAACCCTTGATCAGGGAAAATATTAATGTGCCATAAAGTTCCTTCAGTTGGCGTATTTGGAACGAGCTCTCAATTTGGGCCCGTTAAGGTAAAACAAAACTGGAATAAGTACCATCACCCACATTATAATCGCCAAAATCATTGTACCCCATGCAACAGGGAATTTTTCGGAGCCCAAATTTGTAAACATGGCTCTTCCAAAGAGCGGAAATGCACCTCCCATCATAGCACGGAAGAAGGCATTTCCGGCAAATACAGACGCCAAAAATCTGTAAAATGACATGCCAATGTAGTTGAACATAGTTTGATAAATGATAAATGCACCACACATAAACAAGCCGCCGCCAATCATTGGGACAATCCAATGCACAGAGGGGGTTGCTGTCCAAGCCAAAATAATTAAGCCAGTTGGAGACATCACGCTTCCAACGATACAGAGAGGCAAGAGCACCTCTGGAGTCACTTGATCACCTCTGAGAATTCTCTTGGTGAATATTTTGTAAATCACTGGAAGGTAGAAGCAGAAGCCAACAAGAATTCCGACAATGAGACAGATATAGCTTGCACCCATCTCAACCAACGTGAAGCCATACATCTCAAAAAACACAATCGGAAACGCCTCAAACCACAAGTATATGATAGCATACAAGAGGCCCAAGTAGATATTAATTAGCAAGACGACAGGCTCGAAAATCATGATCTCGAAAGGACGCCAGAATGTCTCAATCAAAACCTTGCTCCATTCTTTGGCCTCATTTTCAATATGACCTTCACTTGTGATATTCATGTTACCGGTGAGAGCTCTCAATCTTTCGGCCTTTCTGTACAAGATGGTCTTGCCATAGGATTCCGGAAGAAAGAAGCTCAACACTAAAAAGAGAGCTCCGGAAGAAATGCAAACAAACCAAAATGGCCAGTGGTAACCACCTGCAACAACTAAAGCAGCACCAATTACCGGTCCCAATGTTGGGGCAGCGACGGCTCCGGCAGACCATCCAGAAAGCGCCATAGGCATGTATGGAATAGCAGTTATGTCACCCAAACTAGCTCCACCTGTGGCCAAACAAGGACTGGCAAAAAACCCCGCAAGGAAACGCAAAACACTCAAAGAAGCGATATCAGTGACTAGTGCTGTAGGAATTTGTAAAATGAAGAAAATAAACAATGTGACGACATAGATCGAAGTTCTTCCAAAACGTGCATTTTCAGACAATGGAGATAAGACCATGGGTCCAATTCCGTAGCCGAAAACGAAAAGAGTTAAGGGTAATGTTGCTAAGACCCTCCCCACTTGCATAGATTCCATGATTTGCTCTAAACCAGGGGTATAAATGGCAGAGGCCATGTATACAAATGCTGTTAAGAGACCAATCTTCAAAACGAATAGAACCTTGTAAAACACAGGCCAGTTGTATGGGTTTTCTGGATCGTCTTCACCGTCCCACGTCACGATAATTTTATTGTCTGCGATGGTCGTCGTCGATTCACTGCTAGATTCTGCATTTGTTCCAGAGTCAGACAATGTTTGTCTCTCAGGATCAGCAGAGTCTAATGCTAAGATGGAGCTTTTTTGAGCCCGAGCAAGCTCATCATAAATCTCTGGAATGACATATGAGGGCGAATCCTCTTTGTAAGTGAGAACCTTTCGTTTGGAAAGATGGTATATAAGTTGGCCCCAAAAGGAGTCTCTTAATATTTGACGAAGCATAGAGTGATGTAATCTCTCGCAGTATTTATGTGCGTGTAATAGAGTAAAGTGATTTTCTGGAAAATTAAGCTCAGTTAAACGATGTCAATTTTGTAAGCAGTGAATAGACGAGTGTATAAATCGATGGTTAGAATCAAGGTGGGGGCAGTGAGCGCATATTTATTTATTTCAGTGCACGAGATTGATTTGTCATAATCGCAAAAACGAAGTTTGCGCAAAACAGATTCTCATCGGACTTAGACTGCAAAACAGAAACGAGGCGTTGGGAGAGAGAAGTATATGCACATTCCATTACATCCTCAAGGGCAAGGAAATTCTTTAAAGATCCTTTTCGTAGGTATGGTCTGCATGTGGATATCCATCGCACTCACAATCGCTGGCATATAGTTGTATTTGGACGTCATGGGGAAAGGAAACATATGCGCTACTGTATAAACCTGTGGAAACATGGAAACGGCGATTTATAAGCGGCATCGGAAGAGTGGGAAGACGCGTCTCAACGAACAAGAATATCTCTCCTCAAACATCTTGTTTATCAGACTAATCTAGGAATTCCGAGTAGAGTACGCAGAACGAGATGATTGCTAAGTCTGGACCATTACATTTTCCTCAATCTAGGTTTCAAGTTTGGTGTAGGTAAGATGTGCTCAACAATTATGCACAGCCGCACGGCTCAATTGCGGATACAATTACCCGCATTATTTATTTCTACGTTTAGTCAGCACGTTCGATCCGCCTCGATGATGCACACCTGGATTTTGTTTTTTTTTTCGCGAAAACAGCGAAACAAACATTTACAGGTCCGGCTCTATAAATATGTTTGGTGACAAAAACATTAAAGGATCGTGAGGGCCCCATTTCAAATACTAACTACTCCGTTAAATGGCTTTCAGAGGACATGTCGGTATAATTTGTTTCGGGAATAAAAAAGCGCAGAATTTTGACATATTTTGAAAAAGTTTGAGGATTCGGTATTGATCTTCCAACATCACAGGATCAAGCTTAAGGACTTAAAGCATAGGAGAGCAAACGACTTATGGGAAATTATTAGTTCTTCCAGAGGTTATTTTCCGAGTGGACTTATATACATCACCCAAATTGATAACCCACAACAACATTATTTATATTGAGCATAATACTGTTACAAATGTTTCTACAATTTTTGGCCTCATAATAAATAAAGTCAATGTAAAGTTTGGAGCTCATTCGCAAAGCACCATCTTTACGAACATTAACACCCGACAGTAAGACTTCAAGCACACGAGGGGAAGTGAAATATGAAAACTAACGAAGAGTTTTTTTATTTTAGCTGGGGAAACTGCGAAATTAACAAAGTACAACATCATCATAGCACGAGGATCGCTCCGAGCTCACGAATTCAACCCGTTTGATTCGTGTGATAAAAAGATGAGATCAGAACTTTCATACTGCATTCGGTATTTTATTTCATTTCTAGGACACCGCTGCTCATTTTTCCCGGACGCTTGACGCCAAGAACTATCATTGAAGCATTACAATATATATTCCTCCATTTGTTATATCGGATGAAAGAACAAATCCTGGAGTTTCAAAACAAATGCTTTCCACATGCGCCTATCTTTCTTGGATATCGGTCTCCTCAATGATATTTCGAGGCATCCACCCTTCTCTGTCGTGTAATCTCTTCTTAGATTCATCTGATTGAAGGACAGAGCTCTAAACTCTCAATTTCCGTAAAATCTTTAACCAGCTTCAAAAAAACTTACTCAATATGGCCCTTACCCTTTCGTTCGCCGCGGCTTGGCAGTGCTCTTAACACGCATTCGCTTTTATGTAGCG
Source organism: Metschnikowia australis (assembly GCA_019285895.1). Taxonomy (NCBI): domain Eukaryota; kingdom Fungi; phylum Ascomycota; class Pichiomycetes; order Serinales; family Metschnikowiaceae; genus Metschnikowia; species Metschnikowia australis. The sequence continues at coordinate 655,087 of JAGSXI010000006.1, forward strand.
AATTGATGCACTGGGGACCGAACCCGTGTTTCATTTGGTCGATACTGTTGTCTATCATGTCTAGATCACTGTGCCATACAAAGAAAGACGAAATAGCTCTTGGTTCAAGGCGGATTTAATTGCAACCATTTCTAAAGCCTTTGACCGCATCTCTCACGATTATATACAAGAATTCCTCTTAGAAATGGATGGTGTTGTGAGATTTCGACTCCAGTGATTCGAATTATTGTCTTCTGGGTGCTGTTGAGGTTCAACGGGCACAGATATGAGAATCAAGACAGAACCAGGGGAGCACTTGATTCTCCAGAATTTACATCTTTCCACATCATACAAGCGCCTTCAAGCAGACATACATTGGCCATTTTTATCCTAGTCCCAAATGCAAGCGTGTGGTCATGGCTTCTGAATATATATAACCTAGCAGTTATTAGCTTCGGCTTAATGACTTCTTCCTTTTTTGGTAGATTCTGATAAATGGAACTAAACTATGGAATATTGAATAAAGACCTCTAAACAGCTCCCAGATACGTACCTAGTGTCGGAACTGGGTCAATATCCTTCCGTTAGTCACGGCCTGGACGGTGTTTTAGGCCCGCATCTGTTTACGCATGGAGTATTCCGTCACTGATTTGTAGGATATATCTTTTGTAATAGTCGCTTCATCTCAGATGGTTGGAGAGGACTTGAGGAGTAACGTGGGCCAAGCACCAATTATCTGAATTAACGAATCCCCATAGAATCTTCTCTAAAGAGCGCATTTTCCAAGTTTTTCTCAGCTTTCTGATTTTTGGGTACATTCATCTGCCTAAAGGAGTACATCCATCCATCAATATTATGTAAAACCTTTACCCGGCTCTTTCTCTTGCTATTCTTTTGCTATTGATTGCTTAAAAATGAAGATCATTTACTGAAAAAGGAAGCAATGTGTACAGAGTTAACGCAATGTCGTTAATCGAAATTCAAAATATCAACGTACTAACAATATAGTCTGTATCTAACCCCAATTCATTTGCAGGTGCTCTTGTGGCGCAGTGGTTAGCGCTTCGTGCTTATAGCCGTTCAACGACGATTGGTTATACCAAAGTCACGGTCGTGTGAGGAACGCGACGGTCGTGGGTTCAAACCCCTCCTGGAGCATTTGTCCTTTTTTTCGATAAAGATCCAACTATATCGTCGCGCAGTACGATCGCGCTGAGAACAACACAGCAAGACATCGTAGAGCTCAAAATCAAAATATATCGTACTGACCCGAGCTACAAAGATTTCGATCAAAAGCGCCCTTAAATTATTATCATTTCCACAATCTGATCTCTGGTTTGTCAAATGATGGCGGTATACTCTTATTCCACCTGTTCATCACCTTAAAAATCATGCTCCCCTAGAGCAGTATTGACTAGTAGTTCACGAGGCGAATATGGATTCTTTTGGCTTTTCAAGACGGCCAAGTCACAATTGTGAATCAGCCCGTCTGCTGTAACGTTATCTGAACTGATTTGATGAGCACAAGGACGTGGTCGAAATAAATGAAACCTCGCCATTTTTTTAAAAAAAGCGTATCAATGGAATAATTGAAGAGGTGGTTTTATGACCACATTCATAATGGGGAAAGAGGGGATATATTATTTACTAGGGGAAGGCCGGTGTTGATGCATCTACATTTGTCCTCATGACGGTGCTTGAAATAGTTACTGTAAATCAGTGCCTGAAACACACAAACAATTACAGCAAATACATTCAACCGGGCGCCCACGACAGTTGAAATCAAAATTACACTTGTAGTTGTTCATGAGATTATCCTCGCAGGTTCAGACCATATAGCACAAGCTGTTCATGATCCGTGTATGAAGTGTGAAGTGAGGCCCAAAACGTACACCAGTAAAATTCATTTTGGCTCAAGAAATTTCATCAAAACTCTGGTAACTTTAATAGACATCGTACTGACTTGGGCTGCGTTTTAGTACCCAGTATCGGTGCTCATCGCAACTAACATGCAATTATCTGTCTCTCGACTCTTTTTCTTTTTGGAAGATTGACATGGCGCTCCCCGGAACCAATATTGTATCCCACGCTCAAAAACTATAAGACCTAACAAGATCAAAAAATAAGGAACTGAAACAAAGCTGCAATTTTCAGGTCTGTAGACATATGTCTGGTCCTGCACATAGACAACAAGAAGGCATCTGCCTCTTCTCAAGAATTTTAATCAGCCTTCGTAAGTCCCATCTCTATATATCCCGAACACACATAGCGAAATGGCGTCAACGATCAGATATTATATGGAGCAGTCTGTTCCCGAGTTGGAGGACCTTGAGAGAAAGGGCCTCTTCGACAAGAGGGAAATCACCATGATCATGAGAAGAAGAACGGATTTCGAGCATCGCATTCTGGGCCGAGGCTCGCAGCCCAGAGATTTCTTAAAATACAGTGATTTCGAGATCAGCTTGGAAAAGCTTCGAATCAAGCGGTTCCAGCGACTCCACAAAAGCGAGTTGGTGGATGCTAAGCCCTCCATATCTGACTGGGCCGGCTTCCGTAAAATTATCTTCGTTTTTGACAGAGCCGCAAGGCGGTACCCTGCAAATCTTGAGATTTGGCTGAGATTCCTTCAGTTTGTTAAGGATAAAGACGCCATCAAAATTGTGTATCGCGTGTACGCTAAACTCTTGCTGTTGCAGCCGAGAAATGTGGACGCCTGGCTCTCGGCAGCAAAGTACGAGTTCGAAACCAACGCTAATGCAAAGGGCGCTCGTGAATTGTATCAAAGGGCATTGAAGTTAAATCCCGAAAGCAGGAAGCTCTGGTTGAGTTATGCACAGTTCGAATTGGCATACGTCTCCAAATTGCTCGCAAGGCGGAAGGTCATGGGCTTGCTCACCGATAAGCAACAAGAAGAAGATTTGCAGGCCCAGGCTTCGGACTTCCAGAGCCGTTTGGCAAAGGTGCCTGCCGAAAGCGGCTCTGAAGATGGAGATGCTGCAGCAAGCAACAATGACGTCATTGCCTTTGACGATGACAACGAGGACGAAATCAAAGCGCAATTGGCGCTGTTACCCGAGGCCGACATGAACGTTTTGGGTAACCCAGACCTGAACCCAGTGCTCAAGGGGGACATTGCGCTTACGGTATTCGACGTGAGCATCCCCGAGCTTCTCAAGGGCGAGGCACATGAATCCCGTGAACGCCATTTATTTGAGCTTGCGGAGCTGTACCTCGGTGTTTTCAGTAAGTTCGAGAACTTGAACAGAGACTACTTGAACTATCATGTTGTGTCTTATTTGCAAAATACCCACGGCTCAAGCCCACGCACGGTGATGCTCGACATCACGCTCCCGCTCCGGAACGTCAAGGTGTCAGACAGCAACTTGGCTGAGGCACTCCAGCTCTCGGTGAACAAGTACATGGCATACAAGCTGAAGACAGGCAGTGCCATTGAGAAACAGACGTTGGCGGCGCAGTACGTGGCTTTCTTGAACGACGAGTACGTGAACTGCGAGGAGGAGAAATCTGACCGCACGGTACAGCTTTTGCGCGCGATTATCCAGAAGTGCCAGTAGGCACCTCAGTCCTGCTTGGCGACGCCCGCCTCTCTGTCCGAGAGTGGGTGGTACCCGCGAGTCTTTTTGAGTCTGAACGAAATGAACCCCGACACCACGGCCGACACGAGCGCCACCACCACCAAGGACATTGCATATTGCATATAGGAAACCGGCACGGAGTACATTGGCAACTTGTAGAAACCATCCGTAAACGGCAAGTCAGCGGTTCCCTGCGACCCCGCTGGCTTGATTGAGTCGAACCACCGTACGGCGAGCTCAAGCGTCAAGGACTCGCCGATAGTCAAGCGCGTGGCGTTGGTGCCTGATGACCATGCGACAGCGTTCACCACAGTCTGCTGCTCTGGCTTTTTCAGCGCGGGCCGGGTCATGACCACGTTCATCTGCGAATCGATGTCCAAGTGCGAGTCATGTACCTCACCTCTGAGGTTGAACGTCAACGGAATGTACGCGCCGCCCAGCTCCAAGTAGTTGGCTTCCGAGCTGACGGGAACTCTGCAGCTGAACGGCGCATCCTCGTGCATGTATAACTGGAACAAATGGTAGAGTTCGTCGGAGAAACTGATGGTGCAGTTGACATCTTCGGAGACACCGTATCGGAACGTAAGCGGCTTTCCGGTCTCCTTGCAGGTGGGAAAAGCCTTGTAGATGATCCGATCGTTGGAGTCGAAGTTGTGCTCGCCGTTATCGATATTTCTGGATATACAGTCTACCAACACCTCCTGGCCCAATGCGTAGGGCTGAATCACGGGAATTTCGCCCTTTCGCGTGAGCGGGAAGAATTGCACCTTGCCGCTAGCTTCTGAGAGAGGTGCAAGCGCCAGCATAATAAGGACTAGCTTGGAAAACTGCATGACTCGGCGGTTTGTCTGCGTGGAGGTACTAAGGATCTCAAAGGGTGGGGCGCAGGTACTTGAGACGCTGGTTTGTGTTTGTTTCCGTTATCTTGTTTTATACAAGAATCCCAGATGGTGTGTTGCAAGATACGTGTATTCCAAAGGTCCCTTCTAGAAATTACGTGGAAAGTTCAAGCGCTCGTCAGGTGCTAAGGGCCACATTTGCCGAGTGCTGCGGTGCTAGTCAAGTGAAAGGCCGCAGCGCGCACGTGACGTGCCTCAGCGTTGGGCCCTCTGCCAGCGAGGTGGTCAGGTACAGCCTGAATATGAAGTTGCAGCTCGGGCCGATTCGGGGTATAAATCGTTCCTGGGAATTCCTGGCGGATCAGCTTTTCATAATGTTCCATTATTTTGCTGAAAAATTGAACCTATGAGTCGGGTTTTCTTCGGCCTATGGCATATCCTTGGGCTGTTCGCATTCCCTCCGTTGGTACATCCATATCTTGGGTAGTCGGCATATTATTGACCATGTTCAACTGATGTACTAAGAATCTTCGTATTCCGTTAAGCGTGGCCTATGCACATTTGGATTCCTGAACTTGTCCTGAAATCCTTCGTTTCGAGCCATCGTACCAATCGCACGAGATCAATCTATCTTGGCCCACGCGATAACCTCGAGCAAAAATCCCAGAAATCTTTGGGAGGACATTAGCCGCAAAACTCCAGTCATCACTATGTCAATCAGACGTAAATCTTCGTGCAGTGGGTTTGTCACACATTATCACCGATGACGAAGACAAAGACGTAAATACGTGTTGGTTTGCGGATCCCGATTGTCCATTTAATACTGGCTCGGGCTTGAATGGCCTTTCAACAGTAGCCGCCCATTTCTAGAAGCCAAATGCAACATCAAGCAGCAATCTCTGTACACAATTTATCCGTGGGAACACCAGCCCATGTGCACGAAAAACTCGTATATCTTTGACGCCTTGTTAACGTCAATCTTCAAGAACTGCCGCGCATCCTTCTTCTTGAGCACGCCGTTATTTTTGATTGCCTCCTTCATGAGCTGCGTCTTGATGGCAAAGTATGGTTTGGGAAAGATGCGGAGCGTTGAACACAACTGTTTTTCCTCTACCGAAAGCAAGTCGAAGTCGGTCGCGTGTGAAAGATCGAGCGGTGCCCGCACATTGCTGGTGTTTACCTTTGGTTTGTACGGAAGCTGCAGCGTGCTCGGTTTGCGAATTCCGTTTGAGGCTAGCAGCAGTGTGGCGGTCCGCGCCGCGAGCCCCGAGCCGTTGCCCATACGCTGGTAGTGTGCCAGGCGGATCAACTTATCTTTCTCGAACTTGTTGCCGTCCTCGAGTGTGGTGATGCCATTGCGGCGCCATGTCTGCAACTGGTGGATGCGCATGCGGCATCGCAACTCCGTGAGAATATCGGCCGAAAAGTCCTCGAAATCCTGTGGTGTCATGATACGCACGAACGCGTTGATCCTCTTCATGAACTCCTTCTCCTCTTTCGATTTGCGCTTGTCGTTGGAGATGTTTCTGCGGTAATCAAGCAAGCCATTGGCGATCAAAACGCGCTTGCGCTCGGCACGCGTGGTAAGTCTGTAATTGTAGATGCCCAATATAGTCAATTTCAATTCGATGTCGCCCGCCGAGTCCTCGGGGTCAAAGAGCATATCTTTGATCAGCATTTCGGCTTCGTTCTCCGCTTCGTGGTCGAATTCTAGTCGGCCCGGCATGTATCCCTGAACCTCGTGACAAAGCGGCACAGAAACGGCAGGTTTGGGTTTCGGGGGCGGCAACGGCATCATTTTGCGCTCCTCCAAACGGGCCTTTCTGGTTTTGAGAAACTCGCCCGCGGAAATCTGAGAGAAATCCTTGTTCATTTCCGGTAGGGGGTACTCCTTCGAGTCCAAGTAGATCTCCGTATAGTGCAGGGCAACTTCGTCTTTGGACCGGTGGCCAATGTGGTCCGCAATGTCTTGCCAGTTGCCCAATCCGAAGGTTTCGCATCCCTGGATGAGATTCAATTCCTCGTCTGCACCCCATTCTTCATCGAAGGTGGGATACGTGTTTTGCTCAATGATCTGATAGTCGTGCCATGGCTTATGGTCTAGTGTGGTCGAGCCCGATGCAAAACACGGCACGCAAAGATCGTAGTCTGTGCAGATGGCACATTTGATCCGGATTCGGTTTGAGCAGTCGGATGAACACACGTCACAGTGATAGAGCCGGCCCTTTTCCATATCGCGTGGTGCTTGTTGTTGTTTGGTAAATTAGTAGAGAGATACCGTTTAGGCTCATTCATGGAACGCGCGGGTCACGTGCGCAGCCGTTGAGGGAGAACATCTTGGGAACACATGTAGAGAATTGACAAATCAGTTTTGCTTGCGATTAAGTTTTACTTGCTGGTTTACTTGAGCCGCAGGGCTCACTTGTTCATTTAAGTTTTCTATTCTGAAGCGATGGTTGTGGGTTCTAGAAAACTGGTGCTACAATGGGCAATTGCGACATGCGGCATATGATTCATGTACCTAAGGTATTGGAGGTAAGAAATAAAAAGAACACAATACCTCGAACTTGCCTAGAAGATTAAATACATTGAAGTGAGCATGGAAGATGGCAACTTGTGGGCAAATAAGTAGGTGAGGGAAAGTCTGTTTTAGGCATCTGGTCTCAAATCAGTCGAGGTCTAGTACACCGATGTGAGATTGGCTCTCAATTTCATGCAAGCCCGTCTTTCTATGCTTGTCTGCCGAATATCACATAGGAAGCAGGGTCTTTAAAATAGCCAGATGCCTGTCAGCCGCTCAATTCTGGTATTTCGTCATAGACAGCTTCCGCGCAGAGCGTGAAAGAATCAGGCACCCATGAGCAAGATGTCCCAAGTTCAACCAGTGATAACAACCCTCGGTTTTGGGATAGCCTTCCAAACTAATGACACGGTTATCGGGCCCAGAAAGAATGAAAAAAATTAAACCATTCATTACAATGAAGGATATTGAAGAAAAGTTTGCAATACAATTTTACGAAACCGATTACAATTTTTAAAACCATTGGGTACTTGGATGTTTCCGACTCAAGCTGTATGAGTGCAAATGTTGCATCTCCAAACCCTCTTTTGAGCAAGTCACCAGCATATTGTTTGAGAGTTTCGAATAATTATCGATTAAAAATCCCATTGGACAGAAGTGCAAACAACACTTGCCCAATTTCGGTCAGAGTCGCGGTGAATAAAATGAATCCGGTTAAATACGCGAAAGGCCAATAGCTCGACCAGAAAAGCAACGGGAGATCAAGTTTTAGCAGAGAAATGATCCAGCCGATGCACTCGTGCTGAAGCCAATCTTAGGCGGATATTCAAGTGAAAATAATACTAGTCAATGAGATTTGCAATCTCCTGGATAGCCGTTCATCAACACAATACATCTATGATGCAGGCCTACTCTCTGGCCACGGCACGCCACAAATAAAGCAAAGACCAATATAGAGTAAGAGATCAGTAACCCCCGCAAAAACTTGCAAACTTCAACCAAATAGTGGTCTTATTAAAGCACACCGAAAACAGCCATGTCGGAACCAACGGACTGAGCACGTGACCTAGCCGCACTCAAGAAAACCAAGTCACGGACGGTCACGTGCACAACACGCGCTCCCAGTCCTGCACTGGCTGAGCGAAAAAATTTCGCCCTACCCTTTTACATATCATACTTCTCCGTAGCTTCTCGTGATCTTCTCCTCAACGTACATCAAAAAACATCAAAAATGGTATGTAGCACGCAAAGCAAATACAAGCACGACGACTCTGTTGCATTCCATACCTCCAAATATAAACAACCAAGACGAAGAGAAGGCGATCCTATGCCCATTTCCAGCCCTTCCACATGACCTTAAAAATGAACTCCAGACCAACTGATCACACTTTCAAATCGTCCCTTTCTACAGATGCAGTGTGAAAGTATGCTTTTCACATGCTTTCAAATTCAACCGGGCACCGCACCAGCCCCAAAACGACTATTCCACAGACCTTTATTCCACCAGACGTTCCATACACTCTCAACGAAAGCAACAATCGCGTCATTCCATCCACGTGGAGGCTCTTCTCTCCGAGATGCGCAATGCTTGAAGAAACCCAACGAACTCCATTACTAACTCCTTCCAGGGTCGTGTTAGAACTAAAACTGTCAAGAGAGCCTCTAAGGTTTTGATTGAAAGATTCTACCCAAAGTTGACTTTGGACTTCGAGACCAACAAGAGATTGACCACTGAGATCGCTGAGATCCAATCCAAGAGACTCAGAAACAAGATCGCCGGTTACACCACCCACTTGATGAAGAGAATCCAAAAGGGCCCTGTCCGTGGTATCTCCTTCAAGTTGCAAGAGGATGAGCGTGAGAGAAAGGACCAGTACGTCCCAGATGTGTCCGCTTTGGACTTGTCCCACACCAACGGCCAATTGGAGGTTGACGCCGAGACCGCCGACTTGGTCAAGACCTTGGGCTTCAAGATCCCATTGCAAACCGTTGCCATTTCTTCTCAAAGAGGTCCAAGAAGATTTGCTAAGAGAAACTAAGCGTTTGTTCCATAGTAATGTAATGTATATTGCCGATTATTGATCGCGATCGTCTAGTTGGTCGTAGAGTGATGCACGTTTCCATATCTGGACTCTCATGTTGGGTCTCGAGACACGCATCTCATGTGTTGATAAAGCCGGAATTTTATTTTGTCTGATTTGCATATTCGGTGGTGCAGCTCATGTTCAGCGCTATTCTAAGTTGTACATGTGCGCTGCTCAGATGGATTGGCATGTTCAGCGTCCTTCCAGCTGTGGGCTAGGCCTCTGGTCATACTGGAGATTGGAACGACGGCTTTTATCATACAAGCCACAGCCGGCTTTTTGAGTTAGGGCCGGCTTTTTGAGATAGGGCCAGCTTTTTGAATTCGGACCAGAAGGCCCATACCTTACCAGTCATTTGATGCAGTTGCATGATACATTGCACTGTTCCCAATATAATACATTGGTAGTGCTCACTGCGAATGTCTTGCATCAGCACTTCGGTGGCGCCAGCACTCAAATTGAGCACCACCAGACGCAGTGCGCCGCACACACGGTTCCAGGTTTCGCAAGTTTCGACCCAAAAATCGCCAGACAAAACTGCCTGAGCTTCCTGCCCAGGGCTGAGTCCAGGCTGGGCCATACATGTCGCCAAACCCCACAAAAAACGATAATTGGCCACACCCACAGACCCAGTCCGGAGGCCCAATCTAGCGGGTGCACGGGTTTCCCACGGCCAATGGGCGCACCGCGTTTTCGCTTTACGCAACACTGGCCATAAAAAACCTAACCTACTCCGTCACATCCTCCGCAGTCCCCAATCCGGCGTACTTCCCCAAAGCAACACCGATTCCTGGGCCGTTTCCTTCTCTTTCCTCATCCCCCACAACCCACATCGATGTTCCGCTACATCCCCAAGAAACTGTCTGTGAGCCCCATGGCCTCGCTCATGAAGCAGGCGTCTAGAAACAGTAGCATATTGTCTGTCCACAGAGACATCAAGGAGGACAACCAGCAACTCCCCTTCGAGTTCACCAGCGACAACTTGAGCCGTGCCAAGGAGATCATTGCCAAGTACCCGTCACAGTACAAAAAGGGCGCCTGCATGCCGCTCTTGGACTTGGGCCAGCGCCAGTTGGGTTTCACGTCCATCTCCGTGATGAACTACGTGGCCAAGATGTTGGACATGCCGCCCATGCGTGTGTACGAGGTGGCCACGTTCTACACCATGTACATGAGACAGCCCATGGGCAAGTACAACATACAGGTGTGTACCACGACGCCCTGCCAGTTGTGTGGGTCGGACGAGGTCATGAAGGCCATCACGGACCACTTGAAGATCAAGCCAGGCCAGACCACGCCCGACAAGATGTTCACCTTGCAGGAGGTCGAGTGTTTGGGTGCGTGTGTGAACGCACCCATGATTGCCATTGACGACGACTTCCACGAGGACTTGACAGCAGCCAAGACCGTGGAACTTTTGAAGACGTTGCAGGCCGGCAAGTCCTTGGAGAAGATGGGCCCTGTGTCTGGCAGAGAGTCTTGCGAGCCGCTCAGCGGCAGAAAGGTGCTTCTCAACGCTGAGCCCACGGATCTCCGCAAGTTCACCCGGGCGGACTTGTAAGGACGCTGGCGCCGGCCAGAATGCATAGAAATCCTTGTATAATAGACGTTGTGAGGTATGAGCATGTAGCGCCCTGTGGTTTGGGTGGAGGAGAAGCCCCATGGAACATGTTGTGTGTGAGTTGCACGCATCCCTTGTTTTGGAATCGGGGTCTTGAGGGTGCAAGACTGCTGTACTTTCTTGCATCTATGTGCGCTCCTGCTTGTCGTAGCACGAGTGAGGATTGGTATGGTGGAAACAAGCACTTGGGGCCAGGTTGAGATACTGTACATGTTTTTTGTTTTTGTTTTTGTTTCTGTTTGTGTCTAATTCTGTTTGTGTTTCTCCTGTGAATGTGGTTTTTTCTAGTTACGCTTCGTTTGTTTTTGGTCTTTATTGGTCTTGATTCCGATTCTCCGGGTCATGCAGCCCCATCTGCATGGTGGTATGATTTCACAGCTTACTGTCCAGCCCCAAGAGTCGCCAAAACCGATATGAAATCCCTCAGTGAGCCGCTCCAAACAACCAGCGCTCTGGATTTCAAAGGCCATCTAAGGGCCGTCTGAGTGAGTCGGTGAATTCCTCAATTTAGTGCGCTTAAAACTGGACCTCAACTAGTAACAACTACAAGACGCGCCCTCGGGTAGCCCTGGCAGCTTTTTTGCCCGTGAAAATGGGGCTGAGTTGCCTTGGCTGTTCCAGCGACCTAAAAAAGGCTTTTACCGACACATGCGGCCTGGCACAAAACCACCGGTCGGTCTTCTGGTCCATATGGATCGTGAACATGGCTGGACTGCATGCGCGAGGCGTCCGGTCTGCGAAGGAAATCTCCAATCTGGGAGACGGGCGTTCGATGACGGCAGTTGCTGCGAAGCGAGGGTTGGACAGCACCAGCCGATAGAGCACGCAATACACCCAGCCGATGGAACACGCCGAAAACCAACGCCGTGGAAACACGCGAAAATCAATGCCCTGGAAATACGCAGAAATAAACCGCGCTGGTTTCGCCTGCAGCGCCCCGAAGAAAAACAAAACGTATGGAATGTGCCCTGCCGGCCCGGGTCACGTGCGATAACATTTAATCTCGTGCTTGGTGCGAGCGCCGTGACTAATCTACGCTTAGTAGTCAGGAACGCGGCGCCTCTGAACAGCTTTTTTCTTCTTCACTTCCGACCCCATCTCCTGGACAAAACATTTCGGCGCCCAGGAAAACTGCAGAAACACAAGCCCAGACACACTCGGCGCACCTCCAAGCAGCATTCCAAACCGTCAACATGGCCTCCAAACCCTACAACATTGAAACCGAGTTGGTGTTCTCCAAGTCCACGGATCAGCACAACGCGAGCGTCCCTCCTTTGTACCAGTCGGCCACCTTCAAGCAAGAGTCTTTGCTGAACATGGGCGAGTATGACTACACGCGCTCGGGCAACCCCACGCGGACGTTTCTCCAGAACAAAATGGCCGCGATCATGAAGGCTTCGCAAACGTTTGCCGTGACGTCCGGCATGGGCTGTCTCGACGTGATCTTGCGGTTGCTCCACCCAGGTGACGAGGTGATTGCCGGCGACGACTTGTACGGGGGAACGCATCGCTTGCTCACGTACTTGAACAGCAAGGGCGACCTCAAGGTGCACCACCACGACACCACCGACACCGAGCTCATCAAGCGCAAGCTCACACGCAACATCAAGATGATCTTCTTGGAGTCGCCCACCAACCCATTAATCAAGGTTTGCGACGTCAAGGCCATCGCCGCCCACGCTCACGCGGTCAACCCGGACTGCTTGGTGGTGTTCGACAACACCATGATGACACCGTTGTTGATGACGCCCTTGGACTTGGGCGTGGACATCCACTACGAAAGTGCTACCAAGTACTTGAATGGGCACCACGACATCATGGCGGGTGTGATCGCGGCACGCGACCCTGCCTTGGCCGAGCGCATCTACTTCGTGATCAACTCGACCGGCTGCGGCCTCAGTCCGTTCGATTGCTGGTTGTTGGCGCGTGGCTTGCGGACCTTGGCCGTGCGTGTGGAGCGCCAACAGGAGAACTGCGTGAAAATCGCCGAATTCTTGGAGCAGGCGGGCTTCAAGGTGCGATACCCGGGGCTCAAGTCCCACCCCCAGCACGCATTGCACCAGAGCCAGTGCTCCGGGGCGGGCGCCGTGCTCAGCTTCGAGACCGGCCTGGTCAAATTGCTGGAGAAGATCGTCGAGTCCACGGACATCTTCGGCATCGCCGTGTCCTTCGGCTGCGTCAACTCGTTGATCTCCATGCCCTGCAAGATGTCGCATGCCTCTATCGACGCCAAGACCCGCAAGGAGCGTGACATGCCTGAAGACTTGATCCGCTTGTGCATCGGCATCGAGAACATTGACGACTTGATCCAAGACTTGACCCGCGCCTTGTTGAAGAGCGGTGCCGTTAAGCTCAATGCCAACGACGAGTTGTTCAACGCGGTTTCCTTGCAGCCCAAGTTGTAGAGCTGCTTCTTAGCGGCTGCCTTATCCCATTGTGTGCCTCCAACAGGTCTCACAACTCCTGGTCCACGGCTGCGTTGGCGCCGTGCGTGGACTGCCAGAACTCCTCCAACAGGTTTGCGAGATTATTTCACTTTATACTGTTAGTTTTCTATTTGCCACGGCTTGTGCCAGTGTAGGCGTCCCAGTGTATGTCGCTGAGCGCAGCCCTCGATGGACCGGTCAAGCTAAGTGGCAAATGGAGAATGACTACATGACAAGAACAGAACACGTCCCAAATTAGTGGATGATGTGGGTTTTCTCTTGGAAACGTAGATGGGCCGGGTGTCGCGTGGTGGGTTTGCTCAAAGTCGGACTTGGCACAACGGTGATGTATTACGTTTCAATGCAGACTCACTGACTGCTCCCACGACTTCCCCGCGGCTCCCAACGGGCGCTATTTCGCGTGTTGGGATATTCCGGGGTGGCCCAAGACACCTGAAGAGGAAATGCCGAGCGGGGCATTGATTTGTGCTCCAATCGGGGAAAGTCGGTGTGTTGAGGATGGCACCCTGACAAACTTGGGATTTTCCAGATCGCCCCAAAACCCTTGCAAGGAAACCATCAAGACTAAAGCATCAACAATAAGACGCCCGTTTTCGATCTCCATGGGTGCAAGACATAGCTTGGGCATCAACATGCATGAATACGGTGGGCTTTCGAAACTAGCGACGTTTTTCGGGCCTCTCACAATGGTCCAACAAAGCCATCACGGCATGGGCAGTGCTCAGGGATCTGCGCAGCATGTATTCAGCTTCACCGTGCACATACGAGTCAGGAATGCATTCTATTGCCTTGTCACGAGTTGCACCATCAGCTTGTGAAGTGAATGCTGCATCTCAAGGAACCTCCCTTAAACGACTGCTTCTAGTATTCAGGGTAGTATGGCCGCCCGTGTATCAGTACCAAATCTATATTCTAGCTGCGATTTCGGCCCGAGTAGAGGCTGAAAAGCCGCCATGCACGCTCATTTCCAATGATTTCATTGATTTCGCAACGGCTTGTATCAAGCGAACGACCGATCCGTATTCAGGTTCTTAGGGAAGCCATCAACATGAAGAATTATATCGTACATTCTTGCAGGTCTTCTTTTCAACAAAAGCCGAGGCTTAGTGTTCATCTTTCTTTCTTGGGTCGTGACTCTCGCTTCATTCCCGTGACTCTTCATCGAAAAGTTTCGCCGAAATCATACCTTAGCTGTATAAGTTCATCCGCAGTATTCTGATATCCATACATTGTATGCGAAATGGCCCCAGGTCCACCTGCACTAATACGCGTGTCATCGAACCAAGCCCACCTAAAAACATACTACCAAACCCCTCCCCAGTCCCCGTATTTCCATCGACTGCCCGCCGATTCCAAGCCGTCGATATCCAGATAGCATCTCAAAGACAAACGATTTCGACAAGCAAAGTTTCCCCGAAAAACCGGTGCCTTTTTCTACCACTGGCCCGAGCCCGTCCTGCGCAGCCTGCATTGACGCGTGGTGCGCGTACCGGGCAATGAACGGCACCCGAGAAACACGCGAACCACGTCTTTTATTTCTTCAGCAGCATTGACAAGAGCCACCTCCGACAGCGCCGCCCCGGAAATATCACATAAAACCCCCCTGAAACATGTCTGAAACGTATGGCGTCACTCCCGGTGCCTTGAAAGAGGCGCTCTCCAAAAGCACCAGCCACAAATGGGACGGCAAGCCCATACGCGTGCAGGTGACCAACTTGAAAGTCATCAACGAGCAAAACTTGGCCGAAAGACGCTACCGCTGCGTGTTTAGCGACGGCCAGAATTCTATCCAGGGCCTCCTCGACTCCGACTGCAACTCGTACTTGGATGACAACGGCTTCGCCAAATTCTCCGTGATTTCCGTCAACAAGTTTACTATGGCCAAGACCATGAAGCGGATCCTTATTGTGTCGGCGCTTACGGTGGAGGTACCCAAGGCGGAACGCTTGGGCTACGAGATCTCGCCGCTTGACCCCTACTTCGACCAACATCCGGAAGAGGACATGGCCATGGCCGCGTTTGGCGCCGGTGTCCAGGGCGCCCCTGCAGCTCCACAAGCGGCCGCCGTGCCACCGCCGCCGGCACCCCGGGCCAAGGCCGCGGGTGCCAGCAGACCCGTCAACCCCATCGAGTCATTGTCGCCATACCAAAACAACTGGACCATCAAGGGCCGGGTGTCTTATAAGGGCGACATCCGCACGTGGTCCAACGCCAAGGGAGAAGGCAAGTTGTTCAACGTAAACTTCTTGGACGAGTCGGATGAGATCCGCGCCACGGCGTTCAACGAGATGGCGGACAAGTACTTTCACTTATTGGAGGAGGGTAAAGTGTACTACGTGACCAAGGCGCGCATCCAGCAGGCCAAACCCAAGTTCTCGCACCTCAGCCACCCCTACGAGTTGTCGCTCGACAAGGACTCGGAGATCACCGAGTGCTTCGATACCGCGGACGTGCCCAAAATCAACTACAACTTCGCGCGCTTGGACGCCATCCAGAACCTCGAGAAGGACACGGTCGTCGACGTGATCGGCGTCATCAATATCGTTAACGACGTGTTCCAGATCACCGCCAAGTCTACAGGCAAGCCCTTCAACCGCAGAAACGTCAGCCTCGTCGACGACTCCAACTTCGCCATCGACGTCGGCTTGTGGAACGCCACCGCCGTGGACTTCAGCATTCCGGCGGGCTCCGTGGTTGCGTTCAAGGGCGTCAAGGTCCAGGATTTCGGCGGCCGCTCGTTGACCTTGACTCACTCGGGCAGTATCATGGCCAACCCGGATATCCCGGAGGCCTACCAGTTGAAAGGCTGGTACGACAACAAGGGCGTGAACGAGAACTTCAAGTCCTTAAAGGTCGAGTCTGCCGGAGCGGCCGAGCCGTTGGCCAACAGAAAGACGATTGCCCGCGCTGAGGCCGAGGGCTTAGGCGGCAATGAAAAGCCCGATTTCTTCACCGTCAAGGCGTCCATCAACTATATCAAGGCCGACAACTTCTGCTATCCTGCGTGCGCCAACGAGGTCAACACCACCGGCAGGGGCCCTTCGCCTTGCAACCGGAAAGTTATTCAAGAAAGCGACGGCTCCTGGAGATGTGAGCGCTGTAACCTAACTTACCCAGAGCCACACTATAGGTACATATTGAGCGCGTCTCTCGTGGACCACACGGGCCAGATCTGGGTCACTTTGTTTGACGAAGAGGCCAACAAGTTGTTGAAAACAAGCGCGAGCGACCTCATCAGAATAAAGGACGATGAGGAAAGCGGAGAGTTTACCAAGCTCATTAACTCGGCAACCATGATAGAGTTGAACTTCAGGGTCAAGGCAAAGCAAGACAGCTACAACGGCCAAACCAAGATACGCTACCAGGTAAGTTCCGTCTCCGAGCTCAACTACGAGAATGAGTGTATTGCCTTGGCAAAGGACTTGGAGGGTGTGTCGATCAATTGAGACGAGGGACTCTGGCAGGATCCTGTGTAGTTATTTGTATTCTTGTTGCTTAATGAAATGTTTCTGATTTTTTGCGTATATCCCGCAGGCCACGAGCCTAAATCTTCTGGTTGTTGTACTCCACGAAGCCATTTGCTGCGAGCCAGAACAGCTTCAAAACCTCATTAGCCGTGCGGCGCCCCCGCGTGACCATTAGCTTATGTACAAATAGCTCGAGTTCCTTGGTGCCTATTTTTTGCACCAAAATCTCTTCGTTGATAGCAATAGCAAGGCTGGTCTTGAATCGCATGGGAAGTTTGGCGATCAAACTCCGGAACACCGTGTAGTAATATTCGAGATTAGAGCGAGCGGTCTTGACGAAGGATGCAATAAGTTCGGAAGTAACCACTTCAATAAGATTGAGATCTGTGAAGATTCGATGGCATTCTGCGTGGTCTTCGCTAGTCCCACGTCTCATACCAAGGAAGCTTGTCCAAAACCGCAGAATGGACTTCACTACGAACAGCTCATTGGCCGCCAAGCCCCCCACGGCAAAATGGAGAATGGTGCATCTAAATATCTCCGTATAGAGAATTAGAGACGGTTTGCACTCTAACACCTTGGAAAACAAGTCGATAGCACTCTTGATCATGTCTGGGTCGGATTTTAAAAACGCGAGTTTGTTTGTGAATGTTCTTTGCACAAGCTTCAGCATCATTCCAGCATGAAGACTTTGGTGCTCGACACTCACCAAACATTCCACCAAGCCAAAAATAAACGGCACAGAATTGGCATTTGTGGTAACTTCCATTAACTCCATGGCATAATTCATGATCGCCTCGTTGCCAACGTCAAATCCACTGCCAAGTCTCTCTCCTAGACCAGCTCTGAGAATAAGGATGCACTTTTCGACAAAGATTGGTTTCTGAGCGAACGCGCTGTTTGTGAGGGAGAATTCATGTACAATCGAAAACACAGTTTGTTTGATCATGTATGGATCTCTGCTCCAGAAGTCCCGGTATATTTCCTGGTCTTGCTCCAGCATCTCATCTATAACATCGTCAGAAATGGAGCTGCCCTTGGCAATGTTTACGAGACACGAGAGAAGAGAACTGAGGTACTCTTCCTGAGCTTCCAGGATATTCTCCGACGACCCGCCTAAGCTTTCTATGACGGAACCTGCAGCACTTGCTATCGCTGATACCATTCCATGCAATATCTTGCTGTGTTCGTCAACATTTTGGATGCTCCGGGCAATGACACTGTATGCATTGAACATCCTCAGTCGTATGAGACTATCCATCTCTGGATTCTTGAGCATCCCTACCACGACGTTCTCCAAGTCCGGGAGAAAATTCACAAGGTGCTCACTGCTCTCCTCGCATATCCTCATTGCCGTTTTGGATGCAAGAAGGGCAAGCGTGGTGTTTTTGCTGTTTAACAATAGCGGGAAAATGATATTGAGCACCTCGCCCAAATGTTTGCTCCCATCAGGAGTCTTGTAGTAAAACACATTAGATGAACAGAATTGAACAAGTGTTGCAAGCACAGTCGTGTGCACAGAATCTCCATTTTCAAGAGATGCGAACTTTGTAAGAAATCCAGTTTCAAAAACCGCACGAGCAAATGGGGCTAGCTGGTTTGCCTGAGATTCGAAATAGACCGTATCGTCGTTGATCTTGAAGAGAATATACATAGTGGCCTCGACATCTAGCAATTTCTCTGGGTTAGTAGAAAAGTCAAGCGATCCCTGGATTAGGAACTCGCTCATCAGCTGGTAAAACTCCGCCTTGAGAAGCGAATACACTACCAAGAAAAAATCAGCCACACTCGACCGATAGGCATTAAATTCCGCACGTATCTGTCCATATACGGTGGGGTCTGGAATGTGGAGTTTACGCCAGTATATGCGAGCAACAGTATCAAAAATGCGCCGCTTCTCTGCCTCAAATGTTGCCTGGAATTGCAGATTGTCTTGCGTTTCAAATAATGTGTCGAAAACATCACTCGAATCTTCATATACGCTAGCAAACTCCTCCCAAAATAGCAACATTCTCTCCGAAATCAGCTCATCAATAAAAGGTATACCCTCTACGGCCGTTAGCCGGAGAGCGAGTGCTAAAATGGTCTGTGTGCTACACTCGAGAATCGACTTAGAGAGCCGTATCGAGTTGAGTTGCAAAATTGTCAAAAACAAGTCAATGTACGCAGCCGATTCTTCATGAAAGTCTTCTTCCATGTTGAGAACCACATTCTCCACAAGCTGCGTTCCCCAAGTCCCGAGAACAGTGGCGTACAACGCTTGTTTTTGCTCGTGGGATAGTAGATTGGCATTCAACTCCAAAATCTCGTTAAAAATTAGAAGAGTCTGTTTGATGGAGTCAAGTGAGTCTTGGTCCTGGCTACTTATACCGTCCCTGAAATGCAACGAGAGGAAATCTACCAAAACGCTGATATCCTCGTACCGGGAGTCTCCATTTACATTAGGCAAGTATACCATCCACGAGTGTAAGGTTTGAAGCGCTTGCGAGTCTAGCTCTTGCAGCAACTGATGTTGTGATTCCACATAGGCGAGGTATTGGTACACCGTGAGGAAGAGCGGGTATAAGTTCTCACGCACTGACGTGTGGATCGCTGAGCGAAAGTCATTGCTCTTGGATACATCTTCCACAAGAATAGATAGGAAGATGAGCAACAAAGCTAGTTGCGTGGGCGAAAAATTTGCCACGAGAGTTGCGAATTCCAGAACGCCCGCGTGGTCTGATACATCTGGCACAAAGATCTGCACAAACAATATGATCGGGTTATTGAATCTTTGGTGATATTTCAGGTAGGCCAAAGAAATATTGGACATGAGTTTTCGAACCACGAAAAGATTTTTATTAGTAGTTTGTGTGTCCACAGTGAGCATCCCAATATGTGTGAGCAGAGCAGAAACAAGCCGTTGGGATTGGGCCATATCTAGGCTGGACTGTTGGAGCACAACTGTTAATGTCAAGGCACCGAAGTACTTGCAAGTCACAGCATCTTGTGAGAGTAAGTAAAGCGCCACATCATAGCCTTCGGGCGATTTTTGCACCTCGTGGAGAAACTTCTGGTACTCATGCACCTGGGCAGGATCACTACTAGTGTATAGAAGCTTAACTGTCTTTAAGTATTAGTACGAGAAATTGTGTGGAGGGATTTTGGCTGCCTCTACATACGTTAACCACTTGCTCGTAGTGGGACATGATCTCCTTGTGAATGCTAGTTAATTTACCTGAGCCACAGATTGATAGCCCGGAAAGATTCTGTATAGCGAAGCCGCCCTTGTATGAAGGACGGTCTGTAGAGGCCCCAGATTATTTGAAGTGGCGCATCACAAACACGTATGACAGACGAGATGGCTTGTTCATGATGTAGATTACCATGGCTCTCTGCTTTCAGAATTATATTCCATCTGTTTGCAAAGACATCACGAGTTTCGTAACGTATCCGCAGCCACGGCAGCATGGACAATAGCTAGGGCAGCCCCCTCATGAAATCACGTCCGAGTTTCTCGAAGATGCGGGAAATTTCACTGGTTGCAAATACACTGTGGTGGATCTTTCCATATCTCTTGTCAAATAAGTGGTCCAAAAAAGCTGCATGTATGTTATCATAAATTTGGCCAGCGCTCACTCCAAGCCTCAAGCCCACAATTTCCACGGCAACTAAGCTATCCGCCCAGTGACCTGTTTAAAAGATCTCACAAAAATCCAGAGCATTGAAATATCTACTGCGGTGAAGTTAGACAACCGCCCGGGCAGTTTGGACATTACAAAGCCAAGTGCTTGATTGGCTGCACGGCTCTTAGGAAGTGCTTGCACGTAAATGCTCGCCGCAAGTGCCTAATTGCATGACAGCTAACGGGTCATTCATCTCGCAAACAGCCTCGTCCAGCTACGCCTTATATAGCGACAACAGAAACACAGTAGGCATGAAACTCCGCTCTTCGATCTCCGTCCCTCCTATTCTAGTTCTTCCTGTTTGGGGCCTTCCGCCAGAGAAACGCCACACGGCCCAATTTCTCTGGTGTACGGGTGCGCCGTCTGAGGCTCGTTTTTCTCCGTAACCATCAGCGCCATTTAAATGGGTTTCTTTCTCCATCAACCACCAGACCACAGCACCCAAGCAATATCTGTTGATCGCCATGAAAGCAGCAAATAAAAGAGTCAGCAGAGCAGACTGCCAAAACTGCACGTGCTCTCCTGGGTTATTGTCCCGCACACACACGAGATCTTCAGTAGTCGCCAGAAGAATCAATATCAAACGGAACCTCAGCGGCAGCTGCTCGCCAACAGGTGCCCTGCGCAAAGGCTCTATGTTCACTATTGACGCCGCGTCTTTGTGTTTGCCTGATGTCAAAGAAATCAACACGTCGCTGCGCTTAGAGGCCTTGCGAGAAGCCATGGCTGCAAACGACGTGGCCGTGTACATCGTGCCCAGCGAGGACCAGCACCAGAGCGAGTATGTGTCACCCGTCGACCAGCGGAGAAGCTTCATCTCCGGCTTTTCCGGCAGCGCGGGTACATGTATAGTTACTAGAGATATCTGTAGCATGAACGAGGTTCCCGAAGGCTTGGCTGCTTTGTCAACTGACGGGCGCTACTTCAGCCAGGCAAGCGACGAGTTGGATTTTAACTGGACCTTGTTGAAGCAAGGTTCAAAGGACATGCCCTCGTGGGAAAAATGGACGGTTCAACAAGCCGTTCAGTTATCGTTGGACTCCGGCAAGAATGCCAACATCGGCATGGACCCGAAGTTGGTCAGCTACCTGGTGTACGAGAAGATTGCTTCTGTGATCAGAGACGAGTTGAAGGATAAGCCGGCTGCGCAGGTTGAGCTCGTGCCTGTCAAGGAGAACTTGATTGATGAGATATGGCCTCATTTCGAAGAGGTTCCACTTGCTTCCGATAGTATCATCAAGACATTGGACGTCAAGTATGCAGGGGAAGAGGCTGCAGCCAAGATCGGCAGAGTCACGAAGATCATGGAGAAGAACAATACTCACGGCCTCATAGTGAGTGCCTTGGATGAAATCGCCTGGTTGTTGAACTTGCGCGGCTCGGACATCGAGTATAACCCTGTGTTCTACTCGTACTTGCTTCTCACGCTGAAGGGCCAGGCGACTTTGTTCGCCGACAACACTAAGTTTGATAGTAACGTGACAAGACACTTGCAAGGCTGCAACGTGTCTGTGAAACCATACACTGCTTTCTGGTCAGACTTGGCTTCCTTAGACAGAGAGTTCAGCTTGCACAAGAAGTCCTTCTTGCTCGATACCAGCACCGCCTCGTGGGAAATCGTGCGTCTTTTGACGTGCAAGTACCAGCTGTTATCTCCATCACCCATCGAAGACTTGAAGGCTATCAAGAACAAAACCGAGTTGAAAGGTGCTCACAGCGCACACTTGAAAGATGGACGCGCACTTGTCAAGTTCTTTGCGTGGTTGGAAGATCAGATCATCTGCAAGCTGGAATTGATCGATGAGGTTGAAGCAGACGACCAATTGACTAGTTTCAGATTGTTGGAGGAAAACTTCGTCGGCTTATCCTTCGACACAATCAGTGCAACGGGCGCCAATGGGGCCATCATTCACTACAAGCCGGTCAAGGGCTACTGCAAAACGATTGATCCATCCAAGCTTTACCTCAACGATTCTGGATCCCAGTTTCTCGATGGAACCACAGACACAACAAGAACTGTTCATTTCGGAACACCAACTGCTTCCGAAATCAAACACTACACCTTAGTGTTGAAGGGGCATGTTGCTCTAGGCAAGTTGAAGTTCCCTGAAAATACCACGGGTAGCTTGATTGACTCGGTCGCCAGACAGTACCTTTGGGATCATGGATTGGACTACGGCCATGGTACATCCCACGGTATTGGCTCTTATTTGAACGTGCATGAAGGTCCCATTGGTATTGGGCCCAGGCCTACAGCTGCTAAGAATGCATTGAAGCCAGGTCATTTGATCTCCAATGAGCCCGGCTACTACGAGGAAGGCGAGTATGGAATCCGCATTGAAAACGTCATGTACGTCAAGGATGGTGACATGCTCTACAACGGCAAGAAATTCCTTGAATTCGAAACCGTGACGCGTGTTCCATATTGCCGCAAGTTAATAAATGTGGGCATGTTGAGCGCTGAAGAGAAAGAATGGATCAACAAGTACCACCAAACAATTTGGCAAGAAATGAGTTCTAGCTTGGAACCAAACTCGCTTGCATTGAAGTGGTTGAAAAGAGAGACTAGACCTTTGTAATGATGCAACTGACTTGAGACTGTATTAATAATTTTACCTCCGATGGCTCTCTGGTCCCAAGTCTGCAACTGGCTGTACTATATAGCTCACTGTGAATCTTTTATATGAAGTGTCTTGCACAGACGTAAATTCTTAAACCGTATCTTTAAATCCAGGCTGACGGGGTGCAAGTCAACCAATAAGTCTATTTGAATGAAACATCACACGGCACCTGTGCAACTATTTTAGTACATAGATACTGATCTTAGAATGATATTTGGCATTTCTATGAATCAAAGCTTCACGATCAACTTTTCATTGTGTTGGTCTCCTAAACAAGTTTGTTTGATTGTTTCTCCTAGTTGAGGATCTCAGCCATGAGTCTCCGCGGTGGCAAAAGACCTCAATGAAAAGAGGAAGATGCAGAACAAACAAGACGAGTTTCAAATTAGAGTATGACACGATTAACGCTAAATTTCTAGTTTGTGAAGTAATGATGAAAGCAAACCTAGCATTATTTTTCTGGTAAATATCAACGCTGACTCTTGCCTGCGCAATACGCGGGCTTTGCCGAGTGAAGCTCCAAGTGCCTCACTACCCTAATCAATTCACGAAATATTGAAGAGAACTTACTCAACTGTAGAAACATGGGAAAAAGGAGAAAAAAGGAAAAATAGGATATTCAGGAATCAGCTAGACTGGGTCGGATATTCACTTTCCCTTTATGCAATCAAAGTTCACAAATCATCAATCCTTTAACACAGATATAGAAGCAACAGGCCCTAATACCCGACAAACGCCCGGAGTGAAGCGGCTGACTCCCGCACTAAGCGGAATGACAGGCAGAGGCCCCACTATACAGCCTGGGTCTCGGACTCCGCGCTCGGTTTTCACATTCGGCCAATCAGCGCACAAGAAAAATCGCTTACGGCTATATTCCTGTATTGTGCGCCCGCACTCTCCCCAGGCAACACTTGTCGCAGCAGCTGACAAAAGGCGCAGGCTTCGGAAGAGACTACTCTTTGCTACCAATTCGCCCCGCCTTTTCTCGCAGCTCACTAAAAATTAAAACTTCATCTATTCACATTCGACAACACTCCGAAATACACACAATGTTGAATGGTCGTCTTCTAAGCACAACCCCATTTTTGCGGTGCACCCTGCGCGACAGTATGAAGCGGTTAATGCGGACCGTGTCTGCCCCCAGCAAGCAGTCGCCAGCGGCTGATTTTATTCGGCCCAATTCCCATCTTCCCGCTGACTTTCCTCACAACAAACATGACGGGCGTTCGTGGGCCAAGCACCAGCTCGATCCTGTTTTGGCTACAAAGACAGCAACACAAACGCCCGCCCAGCTGCCGGGCCTCCAGACGTCCCGCTGGGCAAAACATTCCATAGACACGCCTGCGGCTGCCTCAGCAGAAAACACCAGCAGCCTGTCAATCATCCCACGCCCCGAAATCACTCTTTTGGCACCTGTTCGTAGGTCCAGAACTTCCAGGTTCAAGGGCTCCAAAGTAGCCACATCTGCTTCTTCCACTACCCTTGAAAGCGACCCGCAACAAAATATCGGTACCGACGAGGTCAAGGCGGCGCCAGTGGCAGATCTCCCAAAAGTCATCACTGATCCTGTGGCTAGTACAACCACGGCCTCTGTGCAAGCCCTGCAAGACCCTACCACGTCCACATTGGCCAAAAAACCTAGAAGGCAATTGAGGCCTCGCAAGGCGCTCATTTCATTGACACCCAACGCCCTAGAAAATCTTCGTGCGTTGCTCGATCAACCAGAGCCACAGCTCATTCGTATTGGTGTCAAGAACAGAGGTTGCTCCGGTTTAACCTACCATCTCGAGTACGTCTCTGAGCCAGGAAAGTTCGACGAGACTGTTGAGCAGGATGGCGTAAGAGTTGTTATCGACTCCAAGGCACTTTTTTCCATAGTCGGCTCCGAGATGGACTGGATTGACGACCAGCTCTCGACACGCTTTATCTTCAGAAACCCAAATTCGAAAGGCACGTGCGGTTGTGGAGAGTCGTTCATGGTTTAGAGCAATCCCTCAATTATAGCATACAGTATTTAACGAACCAGCATTTTTCCTTTATACTGCAAGTTTTTCATCCCTTCAAACTCAGAGATGAATCACTTTCACATACTATTTTTCTATGTATTATTTTGGTAGTTTTGTGCACTGGGGGAATAGTTGGACCGTCCTTCGCTGCTCAAGTCACCGCACCCATTGAAGTGTTTGAATACTGAATAATTATCCCTCAGGAATAAAAAACTACAAGATATATATCTAGATTGTCAGTGTAACTTTAAAACCAAAGCTAAATGTAAGTTATTACTATTTCAAAGGTCATTCGGATTTTTAGCATGGAGAAATAGTATTTAGTTTTTAAGAAGTCAAGCATTTCAAAATCGTTTAAAGGAAAATAAATTTTAGAAAAAACTTGGGAAGCTAGGTAGGGCAAAGCCAAACAAACCGAATATTGACCTTCTAAAGATATAGTAATTATAGTTTTCAGAATTGTTTATTAAACATGTATGAAGTCAGAGCTATCCAGAATAGAATTAAGCCCATGTCTTCAACAGCAAAATGATAAAGATAGCTAAAAAGGGTATTTAGTGGGAATGACGAGCAACATCGGAGTCAGATAATGGCATAATAAAAAAAGAAGGTCTAAATAAGAAAGAAAAAAAGCATATCTTCAAATTAAGAGTTTTAGTGAATGGTTGTGAGTATACATGCGATATAACTATATACCGACGCATTCGATAAAATCACCGGACCACAAGCATAGTTGGGTCATTGGTTGGCACGAATTTCTACAAACGTGAAATAAACATTTGTTTTAACAGAAATTTGATGTTTTTCAGGAGAGTTCACTGAATCTCTGATGTTTGCTAGGTAGTGAAATCTAAGTTTCTCTATTTTGACCCTGCCGTTCTAGCCCTATTTTTTGCACCCATTTCTCACCTTTGTCACCTTTGTAAAATATGGCCATATCTGCGCTTTGTAATAACAATTTATTTTTTGAAGCTCACAAAAAAACATCACTTTCTACTTTTTATTTCACTCAAGGAAGTGATATATGCTGATTTTGTTTCCACGACTTACACCTTTGAAGTCTTTCTATCAGATTTAGCTGTTGTCTGTTCCACTTCAACAAAGCAATGTTCTTTGTCCGCTTTGTATCATTGGTACTGTGCCTTTTTTCTTTTGCTTTGGCTGATCCAGCACCCCTTTCTAAGGAGAACCCGAAGAATGTTGTGGCAGTGGCCGACTTCCCCGAGTCAGGTACCAACAAATTCACGAAAGGTTACGTCTATTTCACTAGTCCAAAGGGCAGCTCCGTCAAGGTTCATGTGGACATGACTGGCTTGCCCCCTGCAGATGGCCCATTTGTGTATCATATACATGAAGGCCAGATATTCGACAAAGTGAGCTGTGACGAGGCTGGTAAGCATTTCGACCCATTTATGGGTCTTGAGAAATGTGCCGAAAACAGCGACGATGCCCTTTGTATGGTGGGAGATCTTTCCGGAAAGCATGGATGGATTAACGCTACTTGTTTCCAAACGGAATATTACGACAACTATCTCTCCTTAAATCCTGCTTCCGAGTCTTACATTGTCGGAAGGTCAATTGTGTTCCATGATCAGAAGCTGACTAGGTTTGCTTGCGCAAATATCAATCTTGCTAGCGCTGAGCAATACAAGGATTTGTTTGGCACACCTGGAAAGTCTTCTGGAAGCCACAACGCTGACCAGGATAGAGCCCATGATCATGTGAGAGAGTCACCTACCCAGCAGCCTCCAGCAGTTTATCCCTCACCTAGTCCTTCACCCAATCCTTCACCCAATCCTTCACCCAATCCTTCACCCAATCCAGAACCCAATCCAGCACCCAATCCAACACTCAACCCGGCTCCTCAAACCCCCACAGAATCTGAAGCACCTCAGCCAGTCTCGGGACCAACTCAGGTTTCCGAAGCACCTTCAGAAACAGTGAAAGAAGGCACATTATCGTCTACCGCAGGGGTTGTAGCAGAACCTACATCTACTACGAATGATGCTAACAACGGATTTGTTCACAGATCTACGGAGTCACTGGAGCCTGGTATTCTTCTTTCTTCGAATGCCTCCTCTTACAGCTTTTTCAAACGCCTTGTAGGTACCGCCTTTGGTGTTTTCCTCGGGATCTTCTTTTAGCTACATGTAATCCCTCGCAAATAAAAATTTCTATTCAAATCGTAATCATAAACAATTGTATTTACTTGAATGTTTTTACATTCTTGCTTGGATGATCACAATATGGCTAGATAGTCCTTTATAATCTGTTAATGTATCAGGTTTGTATCTGACAAGCCAGTTCGGCCATAAGAAGGAACAGTACTCAACTCAGCATCAGAATAACGAAGAAATCAAAAAAAAGACTTAAGTGATTTTTCTGCACTCAAAGTATGTTGCATTGATGTCATTAGGCAAAGAGCAGAAGTACTCAAGCTTCTGCATTTGCTTGAACAACTCTACCAGGTTATATTTCAATTTTAAGCACGTTTTGTTGCCTTGGCCATCGTTCGTACAGATAATGCTCTCCTTGGAGTACTTCTCACCATCTATGATAAACATGTTTCCTTCTTTTTTGTGAACAAAATCACTGACTGCAGCGTTGGTGGATTTCAAAGTCTCAGTAGTCATTTCTTTGACTTTTGCCTCTCCCTCAGCCGCGATTTGATTCAAAGTATGAGCAATATCTGATTCGTCGTTTTTTACTATGCCCATTGGATTATGGGAACGTTGCTCAATCTGAAGAGAATTATTGTCCGTATTTTGAGATGTTTTAGATCCTAAGGGAAGCCAGGCCATGATATAAAATTATTGGTGAAGAGCAACCTCACATGTCTGTTTCTTCAAGGTTTAACAAGCGACAAACTCCACATGCAGGCATATCTGAGAATGTGACTAGAGACACAAGGAAAGTGATTCGTTGAGATAGGCAACTGATCTTTCGTACTGAAGAAACCCAATAAAGTGCGCAAATTTTGAACCTGCAAGTTTATTGTAATCTTTGCTCAGAAGATCTTGGTCTGCTAGCCTGTAGAAATCTTTGACGCCTTCCACCCAACCGTACGCGTAATCATATTTGAGGATTGAAGGAGTCTCGTTCTCCATTCGAAGCATAGTGTGTATTACACTTGTTTCATATCTGCTTTCGAGGGCATCCTTTAACTCGTGGTAGAAATTCACTTCGGGTATGGGCCTATCTGGTTCGCAGGTGGAATTGAATAGGAACGCGTAAGTGTTGGCTAGTCTCTTTGCCATTGACTGCTCCAGCAATTGCTCTTCTAGACCGAGCAATTTGTTGCGGCGAACATCAAAGTCCTGCTTCTGAAATTTTCGCCTGAGCAAGTTTTTGAATTCTTCTTGTTGAATTTGACTGTCACCCGCCATTAAGCGAAGCTTGTACATTCGTTTATAGACGCACGTCAGTCTCTGGCGAGGAGAAAGGCTCATGAGATATTCCGAAGTGACTGGCGAAGCAACTGGTCTTGAAACAAGAAGCCTAGGCCCGATGTTGGTGTATTTTAGTTTTGCTTGCATTTTGAGAACACGTGAATTCCCAAAATTTAATTGTGAGTTGGAGGAAGGGCCTTGGGTGTGAGATGCTTCGAGTCGCACGCAGATCCATGGCAGACCTTGCGCCAATGCGCGAAAATCATTTCTTAGCTAAGCTGGCGGGAAATGATAGCCCTTGGTCGGTTTCTCAACCACTTTGACATTTCTTGGTGTTTCTATCCAATTTTGTAACAAAGGAGCTCCGCTAAGAAAAATGTCCAGAGAAATGTACTTCAGCCGGGGATCTAACACGTTTGGTATTTCGTACTCAGAAGTCTCCCTCGCCAACCATAATTCCAAGGAGGACGTCAACACTAGCCCAATACACGTGGCTTCTTCTTCGCTTACTGTATGTGTATTCCATCTTTTCTTACTTAAAAATCTGGGATATTATTTAGGGATCTAGTTCCCTACTAGCTATCCCAAAGGTCACCGTGCTAACCAGCAGATATCAGTGGAAATACTAGTTAATGAGCACCGCCTCAAAGATGAGGGCACGCTCAACTTGCTTCAGCGTCAAGTAGAAAATGCACCAATATGGAAAAGCTTGATGTTTTCGCCGATCGAAAGTTCAGAGGAGCTATGCAAAGAGCCCATAGACTGTGATTTGAGGCTTTCGTTGCGCTGTGATTTATTTTACCCGATACTCCCAGACTTGGCACACGCGAAAAATGTGCGGTTTTTGCAGCATGTTGCAATTAAGTACGAGTACTGGAGCCCGCACCGCACGGTTTACTTTGAGGACCTTTTCGATACACTCCAATACCTGCTCACATCGTTGATGATGAACCTCGAGTTCAAATTTCCGCTAGTATTCTCTTACTACGGGAAGCAGTTGGTGAAAATTAATTACAAAAACCTTAAGCGGAATGCAACTTTGCTCGCTACGCCGATAGATAATACCTATACACCTGATCACAACGGGATATTGGCTGCGGTGCTCCGCAAGCTCGAGGGGTCCATTCTCTATGAGTTCAACACTTTGAATGTAATGAAAGAGTGTGAGTCTCGGAAATGGCAGGCTCTGCTGTGTCGGAAAAACCCCAGCACGGTAGCAGGCCTCAAATCTCGAAAATCCATCAAACTGAAAGGTGTCGATTTGCGTCCATTACGTGAATTGCTACTGCCCTGCGCGCAAAAATAAGGGCCGGGTGCAGACGCGTGTTTCCTGAAATGAGTGCGCCTTGTTAATTTTCCAAAAGAAGGTGTATTCGCGAGACCGATTGGATCCAGGTCGGGATTTTTTGTAAACAGGCCTGGAGTGCGAACAAAGTGCATCAGTTGAACTCCAGGCTTTGATCTAGTCGTTTCAATCACAGCACATCATGTCGTTCTTCCAAAATTTCAACACACATTCATTACGCACCACAAGAGGGTTCAAATTGAAACCGGGCTCGACAATATCAAGCCCCCAGCAAACAAATACCACAAATTTTCCCCCTTTGCCCAAAAATCAATATGCGCCTCAGGACTCACCCTTCGATGATCGAGGTAATGCATTTCAACTGGCCAATACGACAATGAACACGGTCCAGAATGTGAGCTCACACAAGGATATCAGAAGTTATGCTGAACAAACTTTGGGTTCGGATAACGCGTTGATCTCTGCAGTTAAGCTTCCGAGGGACGAGGATGTGAATGAGTGGTTGGCTGTCCACGTCGTAGATTTCTATAATCAAATCAACATGTTATATGGAACGATCACGGAGTTCTGCTCACCTCAAACATGTCCTCGGATGATCGCCACTGAAGAGTATGAATATTTATGGCAGGAGCCAGCCTCCTCTGCGGGTGGCGGGGTACCATCGAAGAGACCTGTTTCTCTACCAGCATGTGAGTATGTTGAAAACCTCATGAATTGGATTCAAAATTTTTTCGACAATGAGAATATTTTCCCTGCAAAAATTGGTGCTCCTTTCCCGCAACAGTTTCCAGTCTTGATAAAGACGATCTTCAAGCGTCTATTGAGAATTTACGCTCACATATATTGCCATCACTTTCACGAAATTTCTGAACTAGGCTTACAGAGTCATCTCAACACAAGCTTGAAACATTACGTTTTATTCAGTAATGAATTTAACTTGATCAACAGGAGGGATTACGGCCCTCTAGAAGACCTTATTCAGACTATGTTGAAGACGTAAAGTTTACAGACGAGAGACGCGACGATGAAAAAGCAAGTTATGCTGTGGAAAAGAATACCATTTTAGATGTTCTTTTTTCACAATAGCTCCATTTCTGCCATTATGCATAGGTGGTCTGATGGATACATATAAGGCTGAGGCAATCCCGCTTCTGAGCACATTTCATTCTTGGCAGGAATTTTGAGCAAGCCCAATAGCTTCATGCTCGATGCCTTCGTGAAATCCAGCAAACTATCCACCGCCTTGTTGTTGGTGCTTTCCCATTCACAGATGACGCATATGTAGTCTAGAAGACCTTTCCATGTATCCGTCCAGTTCGAAAAGAAAGGCTCGTTTTTGTCATTGTCGAGCCCTGAATTCTCGGGATGGACATCCCCATAAGCGATGGAGTATAGAGAAATAGCCCTCAAGTCAACGCTATTATGAAGGGCTTGAATTCTTGAAATTTGTTGTAACGCTTCATCAGTGAAGTCAAAGCTTTCAGGGTCAGGATTTTCATCCACACACACTGTATTACCGTACCAATCGTGTTGAATGGATCTTCCAAGAGCGTTTTTTGTGATCCCATTATACTCTATGGGTTTTTCAGTGATGGACAAGTATGCAGCGTCAAACGGCTGCGAATTGAAGTCCCCTGCAACATAGGTATAAAATGTCAAATCAGAACCAAAAAGAGTTTTAGTATTCGCTATGAACTGCTTACACAGCTTGAGCAAAATGTACGTTTGTCTCGTGCGCTCGAAGGAGGCAAATGCGTGCCAGTACAAGTGGGTAGTTCCGATGATCAATCCTTTCTTTGACGGTGCTGAGGAGCATCCAAGAATCTCATGAGTGAATGACAAATACACGAATAGTGCGACATTGTCGGTGATTTTTGACCTTTCCATGCCCTCAGTCATCTCGTTGTCGTAGTCCACCAACATATGCAGTGAACAGACAAACTTTCCAGACTTGAATGCGATTGCAACTCCATGTTTTTTTTGCCTAGATGCGTGGAATACCGCATGGTATCCTCGCTCTTTTAGTTTTGGTTTCCACTCAGTGTCCCATGTCGAAACGTCCACCTCTTGAAGACATAGAATATCTGGACTATAATTGCCGATTTCTTCAAATAATACTTTGGACCGATTGGCCCATCGAAGTACTGTGCCGCTTGTGGGATATCTTTTGCGACTGACGAGCGCCTGTGCCAACGTGTTGTATGTCATGATGGATATTCTGGGTCCATTTCCTGGTTCTGAACTTGGGATGGCTAACATGGGCCTGTGGATGTATGAGCGAACATTTCCGTCAAGAGACTCTTGTTGGTCTAAAGCCACCGGTTCACTGATATTCAGAGCCATACTGTCCATGGGAATTACTGGCTTTTTCAGTTTATTACCGCGAAATAGCAGTATGATAATGTTTGATACTGGTGGAGCACCTCTCACGGGCAGCCGCGCGAACTGTGACGAGGCAAATCTAATGTGTGGAAAAGGTGAAGAAAGTGACCCGATCACTGCCCAAGACCTCAGAAAGTTGGACGGAACTGAAATACACAGACCGCCAAAATTCAGCGGCTTTAAAATTTTCGACTTCTGGGTTCTTTATGGGTGGCTGGGTTTCTTCTGTACTCTTGCGCGAGCTGCGGCCCTTTGAGCGCTTTCTGGTGGAGTTGGAAATGAAAGAGGATTGAATCCATGCTTACATAATTTGCACGTCGGGTAAAGCCCTTGCATTTTTATAGCACATTTTTGTCCTTTCCCAACATATGGTTTGACACATTTGGAGAATCTTTCGAGCTTCGCTTGTTCAGTGCAAGTGTGCTCGGGCGATCGAAGATGACTCGAAAAGCCAAATACAAGGCTATGTCTTGGCCATTTGGCCTATTGTAATAGACTTGTGAAAACAAACTTGAGAACCGGTATGCAGTTTCTATGAAGCAAAAGTAAAGCCTTTATAGCGGATGCTTATATAACAGTGAAGCAGTGGCTTGTGTCGAGATCACTAACCTTTCACCATGATATGCATGTTAAATTTCCTTTAGAGGAAAATGAACCAGAGATCGAGCGCTCTTAAAGGCACGATTTGACAGCGAATGATTTGTAGATGTTCTTTACTTCTAACATAGGACTCACATATCGCCATATTTTATTGGCACAATTCAAAAACAGTTCATATATAGTTCTGGGATCATTGGTATGAAGCAAGGGTTGCACTGCCCAAAAGAGGTTTTGCGGTAGCCTCAAACTAATCAGAATCTTATGACCGCTATATTATGACTGCTACTATGTACCAGAGTGGTATTCAGGGTTTTAAGGAAATGAAGAATTTGGAAAATTTCAAACATCTTAAAGCCAAGGAATCCCTGTATATTAAATTGTATACAGCGGAAGATTAAGGACGGACTGGCAAGTTTCGATCTTGACACTGGTTTCGCATGCCTGGTGCGCTACAAACAACGGCCATCCATATACCAGTATTCACTACTAATTCAACTTCGACACCACCCAAACTAGCACGCCAGCGAAAAAATAAAATAAAGCATGGTCCTTTCACCTTCAAATCTGGAGCTAACATCAATAAAATGCTTGTTTGACGAGATTGACGAATTGCAATCGCAAGTGCTTCTGCAAATCAGCCGCATTTCCGAGAGACGTTCCAGTGATGACACCGAACCGATACAAATCTTCAGGGAAACCACAGTAAAATCTGCCACATCACTCATACGCAAAATATCGGACTTGCTTAGGGTCGGAGACTTGAAAATCCTGCGTATTCCAGCGAACACTGCTTCTGAGCACTATCTTCATGAAACTCTCGACTTATACCAGGGAAAAGTGAAGCATTTGCGTCGAAAACTCAAAGAAAGCCAATTGGAAGCGTACCGTGCTGAAGATGGAGTAGCTCACCAGCAACGGCTTCGAGAATATTGTCCTGCTAAAAGCCCGGAAGGCAGTGATTTTACCGAATCTGTCGATGCCAAGAAAGCATTATTTAAAGGTAGGTCTGCCACGAATGAAGATCGCAATGAAAACGATAAAACAAAAAGCATCGACGAGCAGGTTTTGACACAGAACAAAAACATCTCCTCGAGTTTGCAGCACTCGAAACAGCTCATGACAATGCTGGTAATGCAAACAGAGTTGAACATCGATACGCTTGACCAACAGTCAAAAGACTTAATGCAGCTCAACGACAAGTTAATTGATATGGAGGCAGTGCTCACAAAGTCCCGTGAAATAGTCAAGTTCATTGAAAGACAGGACAAACACGATAAGCGGCGCATCTACGCCGCGATTCTGTTCTTGCTTCTCTGCTCTGCATGGGTATTGTGGAGACGTGTTTTAAAAGTGCCAGTCAAGATGCTAGTGTGGACTTTGTTCAAGATGTTTGGCGTGGTCAGCTGGGCAACGTCTGTCACCACCCGTGAGCAGCCAATCGGGGGTTTGTCGGGAAAAAACCCGCTTTTGGCAGGAAAACCATCTCCAATTGAGACGAGCCACATGATGCTATATTCTCTAAGTACGCAAGAGAAAGATCCGTATTCAGAAAGCTTTCTGTCGTCCTCTACAGATGTGCTGATGCTTGAAACAGAGACCAGCTCAACAGAGCCATCCATTGGTGGGATTCTAACTACCAGTAGTCTCGAAGAACCCACCGCTTTCACGGAAGTGTTTGTGCCAGAATTCAGAGACGAAAATCTTGTATTGACGTGGGAAGGCACCTTTCCCGAAGCAAAACCAAAACCGGACTTTTCTTCCGTATCGGACGAGTCGAACCCGGTTTCAGCACTCGAACTCCAGGAAAACCTTTCCGAAATAGAAAATATCTTAGAGACTTCTAAGATGCTTGAGGCTGGCGGTGAACTTACAATGGAGCCTTCCAGAGAAAAGAATCCTAGTGAGTCCGTTGTGAGGCCAATTAAAGAAGACCCTGTAGACAATGAGGCAGTTAAGGAGGTGTCTCAAAATAAGGATATTGAGAAAAATGGTGTGTTTTCGATCGACCAAGTTCAAGAAGAATTCGAGGATGAAGAAAGAAACTTATTGGGCTCACTGAATAAAAATGAGGCACTAGAAGTGAAAGATGATCATGGCATTGATCACAGGTATGTCAGGATCGAACCAGCTAGCGATGCAAACTATGGGATCAGGATTCAGAAAGATCAAGATTCAGTTTTGATACATAAATCGGACCCAGGATCTGACCCCGGTGCGGATCGAAAAGTACCAGCTCCTCAAGATGCTCAAACTGAAGAATTTGAAGTCGACGAGCAGCCTATGGCATTGAATTTCGAGGATGAAGCTGATGGCTTGACCGTCAAACCAATACCGCGCAAAGATTATCAAGCAGAGTCTGCCCTTCAATTTGAAACTGCTGATGCGCATGTTGGTGAAGCAATTAAAATCCAGCAGATGTTTTCTCAAGAGGATGAACAGACCTCTCAATATATGGATTTCAATCATGACGAGCTCTGAGAGGAATTCCATTTAATAATTCTATATATCTTTTATGGTTCTAAAAGCCGGAGGACACATCCTTGATTATCTAAAAAGTTTCAACTTTCACACTAGAGCCATTGTTCTGGGACGACTCAAGCGCAGCTGCAACGATGGCCAAGTGATGGAATGCCTTTGCTGGGGGCACAGTTACGAGCGATTTATCTTTGGCCTCTACAGCAGCGGCGAAATTCTTGAACTCTTCTTCAATCGCGTTTACTTCATCCACTTGAAGAACAATCTTTTCAGAGGCCTCCAGAGCGTTTGCACCTGTCTGGTAGGTAATTGTGGGCTTTGGCAAGGGAGAGAAGTCATACGTAATCGAGCCATTATCTCCATAAACGACCAAGCTGAGACTTTTGTCTGTAGCACCGAAAGCAGAGCCATAAGTAAAAGTACCGATGACGCCCGAGGTCAACTTCATGGTTGAGAACAATATGTCATCCGCACCACTCTCTTTTCTAATTTGTTTCGTATGGCCACTGATATACTCGACATTGCCCAAGATTTCGGTGAGTAACGCCAATTGGTGGACACCTCCGTCACTCAAATAACCGCCAATGTGTTCAGGCTTCTGTCTCCAAGCCGTAGCCAAGTATTTGTTGGTGGAATTCCATGGTCCAGTCGCCTTGTATGTAAATGACTGGATATTTCCAATGCGGGACAAGATATCCTTCATCTGAGCAATGCTACTGAAGAAAGCCCATTGTTCCAAGATCCCAATAGGTAAATCTGTGGAGGCCGCAAGCTCCACGATTTCTCTGGCTTGTTTCATATTTGCTGCAATGGGCTTCTCAAACACGATCGGTTTGTTGTGCTTGATTGCGCTCTTGACAATGTCAACATTATTTTGAACGGGCAACAAAGCATCGATAAAATCGATGTTTGGGTTTGCAAGAAGTTCTTCGAGATTTTCGTAAACGTTTCCAGCAGCAATACCCGCTTGCTCGGCAAATGTATCCGCCTTGCTCTTGGTTCTGTTGTAAGCAGCCACAGGCTTAAGGGTATCAATAGCCTGAATCGCAGGCAAGTGTGCACTGGAAGCAAAAATCCCCGTTCCAACAATGCCGATGTTCAATGTCATTTTGATTTATTTTCCTTGGTTCGAAACCTCAACTTTTCAGAGTAGACGGGCTCGGGGTTGGAGAAATGGCGTCCTTAAATAGCCTAGTCAGGTTCTCAAGGCTTCTGCAAAAATTACGAGCCCTTGGCTCCTCTAGCGGGGGACGCGGACAAATGCGCACTAATGTTATATGATGTTTTTGGCTGAGTAGGATGTGGAGCCAGGCACATGAATACCCAGCTCGCTTTAGAGTCAGAGGAAAGGAGGTCATGATCACAAAATAAAGTCATTGCTGGCGGATGTCTGATTCCAAATTAGCGAAGCTTGTAGTCGGCTCGAACTCAGACAGCAAATGCCAAGATCCATGCCCACTTTCATCATGCCCTACGAATCCCCAAAATAACGTGAAGTTGTGAGGGGCGCAGAATCGAAACTAGGCAGTGAGGTAGTGTGCTGGTAAACGTTGAACTAATTTAAGTCGGTTGGCATGAACCGGAGGGAGCTCCTCCGTGAAGTATGCGCGTGAACGTGGGGGTATCAACTGGGACCTAGCAGTGTTTCTCACATCTCACATCTTCATGACCAAAAACCACATTCATACTTTCTATGCCCTGCAATAGAGCCAGTGGACATCTCCAGGGGACCGAGATTTCGAGCCCACTCTGTGGAAATCAAGAATTTCTCTGTGTACTGGATTCTCGGTGGTTTCTGAGGCCGGAAAATCTTTGGTGTCACCGCGCATGCCAAGCCCAGCCGTTTTATATAATTTTGTTCAAACATCGGACCGAAACAAATGGTGCCATGCATGCAGAAAAAATCAAAAAAAATTCGAGTCTGGGAAATCACTGTAGTTTTCAACGGCCCGCTGGCATCTGGGATCAGACGTAGCTTGAGGCCCCACACGTGAGTACTGCATACACGATGTCGTGCACACGTACTTTGTGGGTCGCCCCCACGTAGCATTTATACAGACAAGGAATAGGGCACACCAGTATACGTTATTATGGTTAAAGATGTGAGTTGCCCAAAATCAAACATATCTAATGAGTGAAACTTAAGACAAGCCTCATACAACTCTCAGTGTAGTTTGTAGTGTCACTAAAGAAGAAAACTGGAATGAAACAGGACACGGTCGAAACGTATCGGGACTTTTCTGCGAGC
This sequence comes from Metschnikowia australis, assembly GCA_019285895.1. NCBI lineage: Eukaryota > Fungi > Ascomycota > Pichiomycetes > Serinales > Metschnikowiaceae > Metschnikowia > Metschnikowia australis. The sequence continues at coordinate 692,333 of JAGSXI010000006.1, forward strand.
CGCTGAATCAATGCCACCGGCAAATCTGGGGGCCACCTGGGACTGGTCGAGAATCACGTGACACATACTTTATTCCGAGCTCGATGGGTACTTGAGGCTAATCAGTGTTTTATACATCAGTCACTGCAATAAAGTTTCATCCAAACACAAGGCATGCAAAAAAGTATACGTTAAGAAGCGCTATAGATACAAGGTATATCTCAGGTGGTTCTCCTTCACTGCGGTAAGCTCAAAGATTTGTCCAGTATGCTGGATACGTGCGCGCACCCGCGGCGCATCGCCCGATGCAATACTTGTTATCTTGAAAGACCGACTCCTCCCATCTAAGCCCTGAACATTATTGTAAGTATGGCGTCTGAGCCTATCGTTGAAAACCCTACCCAGAACGAAGCTATAACAGATAATGTCACCAATACTGTCGATAATCCAAGCGAAGTTGTGGAAAGCCCGGCACAGCAGGAGAGCTCTTCTAGTGATGGGCATGTAACAAATGTTAGCGCTGTAGAAGTCAACGAAGACGATGACAACTATGATCCCGAATCGGCACTTGATGTACCGAGCCCCGCAGAAGAAACACCAACTGAACCTGAAACTAATGGAGCTGCCGCGGGTTCCATGTCTGATAGTGAAACCGAAAGCAACTATGAGCCTGAAATACCTCTTGAGACCAAAGAGCCTATCACAACAGCTGAAGAAAGCCACAGTTCTGAAGACCACGATCAGGTGTACACTGTTAATGATGATCAAAATGTGAAGAATGACTCCTCTGATCCAATAAATACTGATGCTATAGTGCAGTCTACATCGGAAGTGAAATTCGACGACGACAAAGGCAAATCATCTGGGGACGCTGCTCACAAAGAAGAAGACGCTCCTGTCTCTGAGTCCGATGAAGACTATGATCCGGAAAAGGGTCTTATGCCGGGGTCTCCCGAGGATCGGGCCCCAAGCTTACCTCCAAAACCTACCGCTCAACCTGAACAGGCTGAGCCGGTTCCGGTGGCAAATCTTAAAGAGGCGTACGAGGCAGTTATGCAAAGTGAAGTCGTAAGGCTGGCAGCGTTCTCGGAATTATCAAAAGAAAAGCAAATGGAGGTCATCCAGGAGCTTCTCCGAGAAAAACACATTGCGTTACCTGGAAGTCAAAAGGGTGTGGACAACAATGAAACTCAAAATAACAGCAGCTCGAACTTTTCTCCCACCGGACAGATGAAAAGTGGCCAAGGTGATATAATTGACAGCTTAAAGGACGGTCGACCCGATATCTTGCTGCCCATGACCGACCAGGAGATTCAGGCATATGAACAATTTCTCGTGAGAGAGTCAGAGTTTTTGAATTCGAAAGAGGATCACCCTGAAGACTCTAGGCTTTTTGTGGGGAACCTCGCCACAAACCTCGTGAAAAAGGAAGATCTCTTCCGTATTTTCAGTCGTTATGGTGAATTGGTAGAAATCTCGCTCAAAACAGGCTATGGTTTTGCACAATTCAAGACATCTGAAGCATGTGCTGCTTGCAAGAATGGCGAGACAGGAAAGCCACTCCACAATAGGTTGATGAGGCTTGACTCTTCCCATAAGCGTAAAAACGCACAAGGCCCCACAGAAACGGGTGGCCGTGGAAGAGAGCGCTCTGCTCATGATGGCTCTGAGGATTCCGATACAAAAAGAGCAAGAATTAACGCGGATGACGTCCATGTTGTATCTACCGAAGAAAGCTCTGAGGCGCTTGTAAACACATTTGAACAGGCTTTGCGGAAAGATCGTTTGACACACACGTTGAAACAGATCGGAAAAGAGGACCCTAGTGAACAAATACGCGATGCAGCTTATCTGGGCGTGTTGGGCGCTTGTGTTGTTAAAGACACCAAGGTCGATCTTCAAATCTTCGAAGAGACTGGAGATGGCGGGGTCAAATTTGACGAGTATCTTGACATCGAGCCCTCAGCTGCCTGTGAACTTATCACTGGCGCGAAGCGTACCAGGGCGCAAAGAAGGGAGGCAATGTCAAGACTGGGAGGGTCAAAGAGGACGGATCGTGCTCAAAGATTCAAGCAATCTCCAAAAAACTCCAATAATGGATTCCAAGATGACAGGAGGAGGAATTTTCCAGAAAGACCCCCCAGATTCCACCAGAACGAGAGAGGTGACCGCGAGAACCATGGATGGCAAAGAAACAACGGCTACCAAGGACAATTGAGGGGCAACTGGGACCAGAATATGTCCCGTGACAACGGCTACAACTCTTATTCAGGAAGTAGTGGCAATTTCTTTCAAGGTCGCGGATCAGGATACGGCTCTGGTCTGAACTATCAACAGCCAGCCTATGACAATGACCAAATGGGACCTGATCGTTTCCGCTCGCATGGCCGAAACCAAAATCAAGGATATAACACCGACAGTTATCACAATATCAGGGGCAATCCAGGAAATCAGCATCAAAATTTTGCTGGTCCTTCACAAGATGGACTGATGCATTATAGCAGACTGATGCCCCAGCAATATCCACCAACACAACCAGCACTTGCAGACCCAGCTTTAGTGCAAACTTTGCAGAACCTCGACCCCACCACCATGCGTAGTGTTGTTGCTTTGTTACAACAGCAAAATGGTCCCCCCGGCCCACAACCAAGAGCACATTCTTTTCAGGCCCCATCAGCATACCATAATCCTGCGCAGCCATCAAGCTATCAACAGAGTAGTCCCTCTGCTCAAGTCAACTCCCTACTCGCGCAAATCCAATCACAGCCTGCCCCTCTGATAACCCCTTTTCAGACAACTTACCCCCAACAGCCCCAACACTCCCAACAGCCCCAACACTCCCAACAGCCCCAACAGCCCCAGCAGCCATATAGTAGCGCGTCCCTGCAACAAGGGCAACCAAATCAGGCTTTGATGGACATGCTCTCGAGATTGGAAGGACAGTAAACACAATTGCAGCAATATTGACTCCAGGCGTAGCTCAGTGTTGGCTTCTATTTCTATATCCTCACAGTAAAACATTAGGTCACCATTTGCGGTTGATATACCTTCTTGAATGGACTTTCTCTACGTATCTTATTTCCTTAAACACTGAAAAGATATAAACTAGTCACCCCCAACGAATAAACAATACCCATTCAGTGATTCCTTATATTTAGTCGACCTCATCTACGGTGCTGAATTGAATTTCTTGCGCGTCAGACACCGGCATGCTCTCATCTTCGTCTTCAATAAGATTCTCATCGTACTGCTCCTTTAACTTCTCGAATTCCTCTTCATTTTCCAATACGCCACTTATTCCAATAACATTGCACTCTTGGAAAATCTCTAGCACTTTCTCAGCATCCTCTACCTTCATCAGAGCGAAAACTTTATTGACTTCATCCAACAATCCAGTATGAATCGCGGCTTGCATATCAGGACTCAATTTTGTAACAAAGATTTCGTGCTCCTTGGTTCCATCCTCAGGGGTGTTTACCAGCAATTCGGTACTTTCATCTAATGATTTCAATTGGATCAAGGCCTCCTCTCCATCACCTCCTGTCTGGTGTTCCAGCAGGATTACCTCACATCTTTGCTTGATATGATTTACTGTGTTTTCCACATCTTGAACAAATGCCCGGTTTGCTTGCAGTGCAGTCTCCTTTAGCTTGGAGAAAAACAATTTGATGGCCCTGATCGTCAGGTCCTTGTTTGCTTTGGGACCGGCCAATTGAGCGATGTACTGTAGCAATAATGACTGGTAAATGACTTGTCTTGCTACATCAGTTTTTCCCTCAAGCTGGAAGTCAAAAGCAGTCATAATCAAGGAGTCTTTTTGATTTTCTGTGCAGATGTATGGATGCTTGATCAAGAACTCTGCACTTTTCTCTAGGTCCTTGTATGGAATCTTGGCAAAGACTGCAGTGTCAGGGCGAACCTCCAACTCATCGAAAGCATCCTGCTCAGTTTCGAAAGGTTTTGAATCTGCAGGCAGGGATTTGATAGATTGCGATATAGAATCATGGGACACGGACAGAGACTTGATCGTTTCTGCTGTAGTGATAGTTTTAGGCTGTTCTTGGATCCCCTTTGCAACAGCAGGTTTTGGAGTTGCAGCACCGTTTGCCATCTCCTCTTCTTCACTATCTTTGTTTAAAAATGAGCGATCGAACCCTGTGTGATAGTCGTCACTACTGATCAACAAAGATTTTTGATAAATCAAGTCGTCAAGCTTGATTGCCTGTTTCAGTAAGAGGTCATCAATCTTGGATCTGTGTTGTTTCAAGTAGCTTGCCAACAATGAGCCATCTCCGGCGGCATCTGGATGGTCTTCCTTTACCTGAATAAGCATATCCTCGATCATTTCGTTGTATGGCGGTGTATTCTCAATTTCCTCTGCATCAAATGTCAAATCTCTGAGACCTTTTCTCATAGATTCCCCTTTTTCTTGTTTCATCTTTTCAAAGTCAAATTTCTCGGTTTTGTCAAACCGAGCGTCGAGTAAAGCCATGACCTTCGTCGTATCGGTGAGCCCTGGCTCCGGAGTTTCCAGCAAGAGAAAATCCACACGTTCGTTTAATTTGGCGTACATTGTCAACTGGAGTAAAATGGACTTGATTTCCAAATTCCGCTGCTGGCGTTTTTCGTGAATATCTCTCTGTTTCCATTTGATGAATGATTTCTTGTCGACGTTGGGGTGCACCTCGATGTCAGAGTCATCCGACAACTCGATTTTGTCCCATTTTGAGTAATCAATAGGCATTTTTAGTTCACTAATGTATTTTTTTTGCAAATAACGTGACTTGTTTAGAGTTTGCCAGTGCTGTTGTATGGCAGCAATGTGGGAGTGATGAAGATACGATTTAGAGGCCTGGTTGCGCGGTACAGGATGTGTGGAATCATGAAGAAGACCATCGAAGCAAGTGATTTTGCTTCATTGCACATACACAGCATTCAAAAATACTGAAGGTCAAGGTTTGAATCCGAATCAACGTCAATATGGTTTCTGTTTTCAAAGTCCACCATTTGAAACTATCTGACTTTCAGCTAATGCATTGATATATAGGGCCTATTTTGCGCGTTTCAGATCCATAATCCACCCATACGTTCACTCCATCATATTTATCGTTCCAGCACTGTTACAAAGAGTCATTTTTGTTTATATGCCATGTTTTTCATCATGCTAGATTTCCTTTGACACTCAATAACCACGCTACTCTTTTTGCCTATTTGCATTCACAAGTCGAATAAGTGGTCTTGCAAGGCTGTCATCGTCATGTTCGCAGCCCATGATGTACGCAAATTAGTGGATCTCGAAACCATAATATGAACAGCCAAAGGTCATCTAAGTTCATTCAGATTGCTTATCTTTCAAATTTTCATTTTCGTCGCTTACATTCGATGATAGTTCTTTACGTCTTTATTTGTTTCATAATATTTGCAATTATTATTATATTATATAAATAGGCGTTTAAGCGGTGCCGTTTGGTCTCAAGCCCGTGAAGAAAGCGTAACCATAGCCAGTTGTCTCAAACGTGATTGTGGTTCCCTTGGGGAAGAGAAAAACGTCGCCTGGCTTGACAGAAACCTTGTATCCAGTCTCGTCAGTGAAAGTGTACTCACCTTCCACCTCCAAAACGATCTTCATCTCATCGTAGTCATACTTGTAGACCAATGGCTCTCCAGCCTCCTGCTTGTAAAAGCCACAGGACATTTGCTGTTCTTTTGGAGCATCAGAAGTGAAGATGTCCCCCAAGAAAGAGTTGTTACCTGGGGATGGGATTTGAGGTGGTCTGACCTCCTTTCCTTCAGCTGATGGCTTGTATTGCATAGGCATTTTGTTTGGTTATTATTTTTTGATTGATAAGCGAGAATTGACTAGCAAAGCTGATTATACTTGTGTGTACAGAAAAATAGAAATATCAATTGCGGTCTTTGGGGCTACTTATACTTTTCAAGTTTGCAATCAATGCTGTCGCTGTGCACGCCTATCTGTGCACGCCTATCTGCCGCACGCATATCTTTGCCTCAAATGAACCGGCGCTAGACGCTTCCTTATTCAGCAAAGTTACCCCGCGCAAAATCACCGGGATGGATATCCGCGATGGGTAATATTCGGCTGACAGGTTCAAAGTTTCTTTTGCCGGATACCTTGAACCAAAGGAGAGCAACATTACGAAAATAAATTCTCAAAACCCTTCTAGTATTTCTTTGATTGATTTATCTGATCGGAGGAATAAACCTAGAAACTATTATATAGAAACCTTTAAACAGCTCCCAGGACAGCAGTACAGAGCTATTTCATTGAAGGATAGCATATTAACAATAAATGATCCCATGAGATCACCATGATGATTGTGGCAAGTCTATCTTAAGCCCCATAAATTACTCAATATATACATAAGCCATGAACTCAAAATCAACAAAGCCTGGCTAGCTCAATGGCTAGAGCGTGAGACTTTTAATCTCAAGGTTGCGGGTTCGACCCCCGCGTCGGGCTTTAATTTTTTTCTTTGAAAATGGCTGTCATATTGGGGACCAAGCATTTGCACTTGGTATGTGTAGGAGCACCGCTTCAATTTGGACTCTATGTCCCCCGTCGAAATATACCACGCGAGACAACAACTTCTCAATGACGTCTTTGCACAGCAAACTTCATAACAACTGTGGAACTACAAATTCTTCGTTGCAAGAGCTTCATCTTGTCAAACTCATGAATTTAAATGAAAAGTCATTGAGATCTTTGGGGAAGCTCAAACAATCGAATTGAATCGTCACAAAATCTTCAAGGTATACACCCGAGAACACAGGGATCGGAGACGGTAAGTTCATCAAGTCCTTTTGACCTTCTGAGTTGAAGCTATTACAGGAGAGTTTTCGTAGGAATCGATGACGAAATATTCGTAGACCGATGTGTTTTAGAAGGGACTGGCCACGCCGTGATTAATGAGAGGGGATGGACTGCGTTTTGACAATGAGTACATAATCGGAAGCTGTTTAAAAGTTTTAAATAGCTGTACCAAGTCACGAAATCTCCCAAAGAGGATTTGACCCCCTCAAAAATACTTCTGCCCATAATCAATGTTAACCACTTGAATAAAGTTAACTGAATGTCATCGTCCCATACGATATGTTTTCCTAAGGGCCCGTGACCATAGTTCATTTGACAAGGCGGCAAGGCGTACATTTGTCTTTGCCTCCTGGTCCCTGCGCTAAAAACCCTGCGAAACACCAGGCCTTCCGCAATCGTGATTTGGGGCAATGTTTGTAATATCTGGGTAAAAAGATACAGCCAATTCAATATATAGATCCCTATAAATTATGTATCCTAACAACTCGTGATACCACTAAAGGCTCTGTGGCCGAGTGGTCTAAGGCGGCAGACTCAAGTTCTGTTATCGTAAGATGCGCGTGTTCGAACCACGCCGGAGTCAATATTTTTGCGTTTGGAATGACTGATAATTTTTGGTTCGAAAGTACAAATAACTCTGAGTTTCACCAATTTCTTAATTGAAAGAGGAATAGCGTTTAGTGGGTGGTAACTCTGTTCAGATCACCTCAGTTGATTAGATGTTTAATTTAGGGTTTGAAAATATTGTAGCTCCCAGTGGTTTTTAGCGTATTCGTTTGATTGGTTTTGAAGATGTTTCGGATAATTGCGGTTCGGCCTCAGCGTGGCTTTTTTAATTAAACGTTAGATTTTCTATGTATAATGAGCGAGGTGAACTTGGGGAGATCGAAGAGAGAAAAAATCTTATAGACCAAGAATTCTGAGTATTGGGTGATTCATTTCAATAAAAAATGCAGAATGTCACGAAAAAACGCAGGTCCTTAAACAAGCTACCAAAGTAGGGTATGGAAGAAACGGAGCTGGTAGATTACTTCAAATGAATAAGATAAGAAGGTACATATACTTCCTGATAGAATCCTAATCATCGTTGGCGAGTTGTAAGCACACATCTAGTGATGTCTCAAAATCTGCCCGATTCATAATAACAATGTCTCTCATGATATCCTTGTCAAGTGACGGAAATATTTCACACAATTGGTTGAACGTCTCATCGACCTGAGTTTCTGTTAAATTGGCTTGATCTTGACTTGATCTAGCCTCTTCTGTCGACCTTGAGGCTGGAACAGCTTCTTCGGAATTGCTAATCAAGTTGCTTATTGACTTGGTAAAAATTTCGGCACTTGCCATCAAAACATTCGATGGTAGCATTCCCAGCTTCGATTGAGATGCTACTTGAGAACTCGATTCCAATATTTCGTGGTTGGGAATCGGTTTTTTTGGAGCTTTTTGTCGCAATCCCGCGTCCCATGCCTCCATATGAGCATCGTAGTGAGTTTGGTCAATTGTCAAATCCTCCTTCTTAATATTCTGGATAAAATTAATCGCACCTTGTACCGTAGAAAGATAGTAGCTAGTTTCGCCATGATTCAACCAGTTCTCTCCTCTAAACCTCTCAATATAATGTAGATTACAGATGATATCCTTTGTTTTGGATTTGAGTATGACGAGAATGAGTAACGGAATGAAAGCATCAGCATTCGTCTCTTGGTCTGTAATTCTGAGAAGGCTGAAAAGTATCTTGCAAGCATTCAATATGCAAATAATTTTGTCCCTGGGGGCACGGTAATCATTGATTTTGTTCAACTCTCTTGCAGCATATTCCATATAATCGGCATCATCTTTGGATGCTCTCCTCTTTCTTTCAGATAGATCATCTAAATCAACATCCAAATGAACACCCAGAATCCAGCTAAATTTTTCTATTTGATTCGCGAACTCTCTATCATCTGACAAATCCCGGGACATTGTAGATGGTGAATGTAATGCAAAGCTCTTCTTTGCTTCAGATGGGAAGCAAAACTCATATAGTTTATTCATGATTAATTTTTCCACACCCTCAACAGAATTCTCCAAATCAGTTTCGTCCATGGAGGCAAAAGGTTCATAGATCCGGAATTTTTCCTCGATAAAGAACTTAAAATTTCTTATCGCCTTTGACATTTGCGTTGCCGACATTACGCTTGTTTGCCGGGCGAACGACATCAAAAAAGAACGAATATATCTGACTATTGGATCTGCACTTTTTTTTTTGAGATGTGAAAGAAATGTTTGAAAATCGAATGGCCGATGAGATTGCTGATGCTGCTCGCTAGCATTTACGATTCCTTTGCTAGCCTTAGCTATGGAATCCTTTCTCAGCGGGCCAGGTCTTTGCTGAACTGTGTCATTTTGCCCGAGAGCTGGATATTCGTGTTTTTTTGTGACTTCTAGATGCACTTCTTCGACTAATTTGCCAGTTTCTAGGGCTAAAAAATCGGTACTCTCTATAGGAGACTTCTCGTTAATGTCAGCAGTCATTTCATCTGAGGCGGTCAACAGCTCAGAGAGTTGCTTTGTTTTTGAGTCTGCATCATCCATTTTAATTGTATTCTCAATGACATAAGGCTGTATCATCATCAGATTCTTGTTAAGAGACTGATCCGCTGCTTCAATTTTTGCCACATCATTTAGCTCGTAGTCTCTCGTAATGACGTCATTGTGTACTTCGGTAACATTTGCTTGGTCATTTTTCTCAGCCTCTGATAAACCATGTTGGTCTACTGATTCCATCTCAGCTTTGCTTTTAGCATCAAATAAGGCTTCTACCTCTTCGTCGCTGTCTAACAAGTCCTGTTTTTTCAGTTCTTCCATGACATTATCTCTTGATGGAAAATTCTGTTTCGGTTCTTTGAATTGATCAAACTTCTCTTCTAATATATCTATATCCGCCAGATTCTTTGTCGCATCGATGTTAAATTTCTCGAAAATGTTGATCAAATCTTGATTCTCTCCGATACTGTTTTTTTCAGGTGTGTGAGAGCCACAGCTGAGACCGGCTGAAGCGTTTGTCGTATTGATACTACTCAAATTCGGAGATGTTTCTGAAGACCCTTTATGAAAATTAATAAACACCAGAGAAATTTCTGGCAGCATTTTAACACAATCTTCGGGAGATGTGCTTGGTTTGTTTCCTGTGGATACCGGTAGGGACGTGGTGTTGGTGTTTGTTGTCGATGTTGTCGGCGTAGCCTTGGAGATATTAAAATTAAACAGGCTAAAGTTCGACATGACGCATAGATGAATAGTGTGCTTGTGTGTCAGCTATTGAAATATCCACAACAGGCCAGGTAGTTTCTGAGGAAGAAAAGATAATATCTTCCGCCCTATGTTGGCGCTTTATGCTGATAACAAATTCCACAACTTAAGAGTACAACGCTCCAATAAGATAATACACAAGAGATCACAGTGACGCGGTTCGCTTTCTTAATTCGTAATAAAAAGGATACCGTTTATATATTCTAGTGTTTGACCCGATATAATCCGATTTGTGATCAATGTGGTCACGGAAGAAGTTTTGGTTCACTTCAAAGAGAGCTTTAACTTAAGTTTACGCTTAGGCTCTTCTGCAGGAATGTCAGACACCCCACGCTCAGCGGACGCCACACGCCCCTCATTTTCCTGTTTGGTGTCCGGGCTTTCCGCTACAGTAGAACTTTGATCAGAGGATGTAATCGGAGCCTTGATCTCATTGACCAATCCCGTGGGTGAAGGTGCTTTGGTGGGTTTGCCATGAATGTAGATCTTCGTCTTTTTTCTCTTCGTTAGCTTTGTAGGAGACGTCTCCTTCGAAAAGGGGCTTGCGGCCCGAGATCTGTCTGGCCCAGGCTCCTCCAGAGAGCTTTTTTTGAAAGAATTGGGTTTTTCCAAAATGGAGGTGAGTCTTTCAGTGTTATCAGCCCCCGTGTTCTGCATTTCTTCCTTCGCAAAACTGCCGACATCAGAATCCACTTTGCTTGCTTCCAGATTTTCGGCGATTACCACGGGGGCCTTCTCTTCCGAGACAGAGTCTCCTTGGCTGTAAGCCAGCTTCTCCCTCCTGTTCTGTTCCTTGTCTTGTTCAATTATTGGCTCTTTCTCAATCTCAGCTGCTAGTTGAGAAATTTCTTTCTCCGGGAATGGCTCCGCAGAAAGTTCAATTTTTCTTCTCTTAGTAAAAATTCTCACATATCTTGAAGATGTTCCTGTAGCCTTTGACATGGCCAAATTCTGTTGAATTTTTTTACTCCCAAATGTGATCTTTACGACTGAGCCCTCGCACTTTACCGCTTCAATGACTTTTATGTGTTGATTTAACGCCTCGTGTGATTTCAGCGTCTCAGGGTTGATGCCAGATTTCATTGCCTTGAGCTTTTCCTTCTCAAGTTTTATTTTAAGCTGCATTTTGTTGCTCAGATTTCTGGTGACCAATTGTGTAGATATGACTTTTGTAGAGGAATTCATTTCCTCTTGAGTATTGGATACTGTGGAACTGGAAATCTTAAGTTTCAACTTTGGAGGAGCGGGCACGTCTTCTTTCACTTTGATAACCGTCATTTCAGGTTGTATCACTGGTTGCTCTTTCTTCTCAGGTAAACAACTAGACTTCAGCTTGTTCTCAAAAATTTGAATCTTTGTGTTCAATTGAATTTTGAATCTTGCTTCACGTTTTATAGTGATTTTTCCATCGCCTGATATCTTTGCAACTATTCTTTTCTTGAGTTCCTCAAATGGGACACAAGGGACCTGAATCGTAACTGGGAATGACGCAACTGCCTCATATAGAATATCGCAAAGCAAAAAAATGGTCTTTTTGTCATTTAAGCTCAAGAGTGAAGTATGAATCAACTCCCAGAGTATGTTTTGTAGGCCAATTCCAATTCCCAAGTCACGACGTAGGATCTCAATTGCTCCTTTCACAGTGGCTCGAGCAAAAGCATCCCTTCGCAGATTCATTTCCGAAGTTTGTGACTCTTCTACGACAACCATATTGCTTTGAGTAGTAAGCTTCCCATTCAATCCAAGATCCCCTTCTGGAGGCCTAAACTCAGGATCATCTAATGTAGATGGCAATCCTCGGATAGCGGCTTCACATACTGTTTTCATGAGACCAGAGATCATTCTAGACTGGAAATGCGTCGACAAATCTTCGAGCAAACATACTTTCAAAAAATACTCCAATACTTCTGCATTCTTCAACCCGCCAAGAAAGAGCAATCCTTCGAAAGCCATGAGTCGCTGCCACGAAGCGTGTTTTCGATGAGTAAGATGAAGCAATTCTTCAAAAGTGACATTGCAGAGATTGTTTCTCGCCAAAAGAACCTTTTGTTCAAAGCAAGTTCTTGATACCGTCGACTGATATGAAGGTACCCAATGATCCAATTTTTGTAATCTCTCAATCTCCTCAATAACTTTATTGATAAATGTCTGCTCTTTGGATTCATTCTCGAGAGCTGAAATGTCATCATATTTCGTCTCCATAAAAGATCCGTCCTCATTAATGGGAGTAACTGATCTTACTAAAGATTTCACAAGACTTGATAGGTAATAGCAATCCTCAAAGTCATTATTTGAGTTATCATTGTACTTCAACAAGTTAAAAAGTAAAGCTTTCACCTTTGAGGGAGATGCGCCATGCTCATCTTTGATGTCAGCCATGATTTCAGGTATCGCTTTCTGCACAAAAAACTCCCCAAAATCTTGAAAATTGTTGCTTTTTGGGATCATACTGTTTTCAAAGCAATAAAGAGACTTGAATGCATGAATCAAATATTCAAGTCCAAAAAACTTATTCCCGCTTCTTGATAAATTTGCCAAGGCTTTTGCAGCTGCAATTCTGACACCATAGAAGTAACGTATATCCATCAAAGTTCTGGTCAACATAGTGCAATATACCAAAAGAGGTTTTTCCTGAAGCCCGAAATACTCGCAGGCGGCGATTTGTGCTTCGATATCTCGATCCTGTTGTAGTTGCGAACCAAACATATAATCTGGTTGTTTGAGGTTGAAAGTAGCAATCCATTCAAAATCTGTGTCCACTCGTAACCATTCAAAAGGATCGAGAAATTCTTCATCCCTTTTTGGCCACTCCTCAAATCTCCATTTTTGTAGATCTTTTTCGTCTTGCAATATTTCTCCAAGCTTCGAAAACACCAGAGCACCATCTCCATTCTCCTCCTTGTTCTTTTTGAGTCTCTTGAACTTAGTATTATATTGCACGTCAAATTTTACCACTTTGTCTTTAATATCAACAATATGCTCGTACGGAGTACCATCAGCCTCGTGAACTCTTATCGTCATTGGTCCTAAAAAGGTTTGTTGAACTGGAAATGTTTGTTCTTGGTTGAGCAATGCAGCAGCATCTCGTGCAAAAGTGTCGGATTTCGGATGTGGTGCTTTAGTCTGTTGTAGTTGGCTTTGTCTGATAACAACTTCTATAAGAGAGCGCTTTTTGTTGAATTTTTGAGTGATGTTGAAAATTGGTGTTCCGACACCAAAAACCCACTGCTTGAAGAAAGACTCGAGTCTGTTTCTGTTAACTTTCTCGCATACATACTGAAAATGCAGAGTAGACAACGCTCCGTTTTGAAGATCACCTGACATGGCCTGCAAGAACAATTTTGGTAGCACTCGCGTAAAACCAAATGATTTGTCTGTCTTGGTCATTCTGCGATCTAAAATGAAGAGAATGATGGGTGCCTTCAATCGCATAAACTCAAAACTGAATTCAGAAATAGGAGCTTGAAAAGCTTGTAGTCCAAGCGGACGTTGACCCACATCCTTTTCTACAATAGCGCTCATTTTTTTCTGTATCTGGTACCTGAATTCATTCGTACCCACTAGTGATTTCGTGAACTGGAAAGTCATGAATTTGGCAATACCTATAGTACACCACAAGTCATTGAATGTCAATGGAACAATGCTGATACCAGACCATTGTGCAGCGATACACTCGAGAATCTCTTCAGTTGTTGTGAACATAGGCTCAATGATTGTGGCTGGATAAAGTAGATCGGCACTTAGCAAAGACAAGCCTGCAAAGTTGTTTTTTTGATACCGTGGTTCTTGCACGAATGCGATTCCGTATGAGCTAAAAGGGAACGAACCGTACTCTTTCAGAAAGAAATATAGGGCCTTTTGCGCAAAAATGCAGGTATTCTTAACCATTTCCTCTTGTCCTGGCAAGTAGAACAAGGACACAGACGAGCTTGTTTCGTCCTTCTCCAATGCTTCAAATTCATCGTCCAGATCCGCGAGTAGGGCCGAACCGTCAGTAAAATCCGAAAGCTCGAAGCTCTGGTAGGCGCCCACAGCCCACCCAATGTGGTGCGCACAAACAGGGTTGAAAACTGACCAGGAAACTAGCTTCTTGGAAAGATCTGTGGGATGTGGTGCCTCCTTTGTGTTGTTGACATCTCCAGAGCAGACATACAAGTCATAGTTTTCTCTGTCGTCGTCGTCCTCGTCGATTTCTATCTCAATGTCAGACGCACCCGCACTGTGAGATCCTGTCATGTCTGTGTCTTCTTCAAGGGTTTTATTATGAATGGATGTTGACTTGCCGGTTGCTGTCCAATGTGATTCGTGAACTGGAGTCTCGATTATATCCCTCACTGATCGTGGGATGCTGAGCTCAACCGACCAACTGCTTCTTTCAAGTAAGCTATCAATACAAGGCACCCAGGATGACGCAGAAATATTGTGCTCTGAGTTACTGGTGTATACGTGCCACATGCGTTTTTCTGTGGTAGGATTGCACATGAAATTGAGGCCGTCCTTTGGGTTTATGATCTCGTAATCAATTCTGATTTGGATCGAGTTGAATACCTCATTGCTCCCATTTTTCAACCTGAGATTACTTGGGGTTAAGCTTGTGGTTGGGGCAGCGGACGTGGGTGTCCGCTGAACAGTGTTCGCGAGTTCCATCTTCAATTTGTCTGGAAGCAAAATTGTGAGTTCCTCCGTATTGAGGTTTTCTCCCTTTTCACTCATTACATTGTAGTCATCGTCTATATGACCAAAAACGTAGCTAAGTTTCTGACGCAAGAGATGGTGCTGATGGATGGTGAACCCTGACGAGTAGACGTCCCAAATGTTGGGGATCCGCAGAGTGGCGCACTCCTCGAAAGTTTTTGGATTGTTGATGTGAAGTAGGTCTCTGTGTATGTAGTCTGTTTGTTCATTGCCGTTGATGAAAACCTTCTTGATGGACATGGTTCGAGCATCAAGGCGAATTGTCCGAAGCGACGTCGATGTCGGCACAATGGAGAGCTCGGTGTGCCCGACTGCCCGCTTGTTGCAAATGTCTATGTCAAGACTCACCTGCTGGTGCGCAATTTGGAATTTCTGCGCCAGAAGATTGCCATTTTTAGATCTGCCGGTCCTAGGCTTGGGTGTCTCGCCAGTGCCCGCATAAGGCCCCGTGATACGCGGAGTAGGGACTACCAGCTGCAGTCGGTCGTGGTTATGTAGAGACGGCATGTTTTCTTGCTATGCTCCTTGTGGAAATTGGGTTTTGGGTTCCTGTTGGAGGCTGGTAGGTTGTCTCAAACCGATACACGCTTGGAGTTTGGCGGAAGTCAGTGATGTTGCGCAGTGATGTTGCGCGACTGTTAGTGCAGTATTCAACGCGAGTCAGGACCTACGAGCCAGACCATACTGTGTCCCAGGGAAATATATTTTGGTTTTATGGCTTCTTGGCTTTTTTTTGATTTGTTTGTAACTTTTTGTCTCTAGGCTTCAAGACTGAAGTTGGTCCCGGGGTGAAAATTGCAGGCTGTAATTTAAAGTATCTATCTGAATTGTCCCCTCGCATGAGCCGCCCCGAAGTGACTAGACTATGAATAACTCTCTTTTTACTTGTTGTAAGCCTGAGACTTATTCTCAGATTGATTTCGATAAAAAATATAAATGTATATCAGTAGTCTGTATATCTTCAGCAATGATTACGATTTGAACAAAAATGTAATTTTACGACCGAAAAATACCCCTGGCTATTTCCCCAATTTGATAAAGAACTCTAAAAACAAGAAAGCTGCACTGGCTTTGATTTTTTTAGTTGGATCGGAAACACAAGAGCACACCTATTCTTTTATATAAAAATAATTGCCCTGAAGTGGTCTTCACCCGAGATCTTGATACGTAAGAATAACAGATGATAAATTACGTTGTGCAGAACGCAGCGTTGAAATTTTGCACGATAACCTCATCCGATTACCCACGCTGCATTTTTAAGCATAATCACGAACCATGTTCAAATTTAACCGTACTTTATCTTGGAGCCTCAATATTCTTTTACTGGAACAGCGTGATTTTTTGCTAAATTATTTACATTAATTGAATAATTCAGGTCGTCAGTTTCGACTGATTATTTTAGGAAAATAATTTATTTTCCTCTGGTACCTTGTTTAAGATATTCAACCAATCATGCCAATCGCAATGCATGTGCAAACTGAGTTAGGCTTTTAGCCTACAGACAAGCAGAATCCCTTCCTGACTTAGTCCCAAAGTTGGCGCAGCTAGAATATGCCCTTTGGTGCTGTCTAGGACTATAGGTACAGGACTACTCATACTTTGTAAGAGTTTTTTTTGTTCTGCGAGCTCTGGGAACGCTTCCACCAAAGCTTTTCTTTTTGAATCTGTGTAATACTGAATGCGAATGTCTCGATCTAGCTCCTCGAATTTGAGCCACCAAAGTCGGTCAAATAAATGCCACGTGCAGTCTCCTGGTATGACAGACACAAAGTAGTTGTGAAGCACATCTCTTTGGGGTGCTTGTCGCGAAAGACGAAAATTGACGTCATGACCTTCAAGGTTAATGTAGAGCTTCACATTGACATATGTCATGATCAATGTATTGAGTGGATTTTCGAACCAAGCCCATACTCGTGGCATCGCCTGTCTTTCGAGCTTCGCGTACGACCAGTGGAAGTTCTTGGAGGAAGAGAGTGGGTAAATGGTTTCGTAAAGCCATCTAGAAAACACCAGCTGCTGAACTCTCATAAGTTCGTGGAAAGGAATGGAGAATCTCACCTCAGCTTTCATTTCGTCGAATTGAAAATGATGAGATTTCACACGCACATCTAAGCACAGTTTTTGGTCCTCAAGGCCATGCACAAACCTTTCTATTTCTTGCGTAGTTGTCGTCAAAGATTGGCGTGTAATGCAGTTGAGCTCAGGTCTCGCGCTCAAAGCTTGTGGCACATATTCATTTATCATGTACCGCAAAAGGTTTCTCTTTGTGAGGTGTATATCCTGGTTCGAGCGATCTTCAAACCAGGGTACACCGAGTGATTTGCACGTCTGAAATATCTGTGTCTTTTCATACTGTAGTAGTGGCCGGTATATGTATACCCTCTCATCTTTGAGAGGCGAAATCTCATTTGCAGGCAAAGGAGATCTTTCTCGCAACCCAAGCAAACCAAACATCGTGGAGTTCATTTGTAGTCTTTGGAGAAAAGTCTCAAGTTGGTCATCCTTGTTGTGTGCCACTAACAATGCAGTGGTCCCGTACTCGGCACATTTTTTACGAAATACATCGTATCGTAGATCGCGAGCGATTTCTTCGAAGTTGGTAATTGAGTGCACGTCTCTCAGATATCGTAGTTTTTCCACGTGATGCTGGATTCCCCACTGCAGGACTATTTCACCTACTTTTTTGGCTTCTGTTGCCGATTCTTGTCGGAACCCATGATCTATGGTGACAGCCGATATGAGCATCAGCAGACGCGATTGTTTTTTGTACCGAGCTAGAAGATACGCAAGACACATAGAGTCCGCGCCGCCTGAAAGTGCTAGCAAGATGCGATCAGGAATACGGTCCTGAAAGCATCGTAGTAGGTGCAGCTGGAAGCTCGAGGCGGAAATGGCAAGGTTCATAGAGCTGCTCGGCACATGCCATATAAAATGGTCCAATTCTCAGTGCACTGTTTGGTGCGCGCACAGGCCATGAATGAGTCTATCGATATGTGTAAAGAAGACATGCATAATGAGCTTGGAAAAGAGGAAACAGACTCATTGTAAGCCCATAATGAACCTGGCTGCCGTAAAGCAAATATGTTCTCAATTTTTGAGTATGTTTCAAAGATGTGCTGCCCCGGCCTTAGGTGCAGCTGGGGAACAGGTCACAGCGCACTCTGTATCAGTATATCATCCATGGCAACAGAAATTTTTCCCCCAAGATATACAACTTTGAAGTATCGTTCGTATGACAAAAGATCTGATCATCATTCCAAGATTTTTCATATGATATGCTCGGTGACCACAGGGCACGGCTGGGGTCTTGAGTCATACATCCGTGCACCCCATACACGACCGGAAAAAAAAACGAGGTTTCTCGATCTTAGCCTTAAATCTTGAAGGTCCCCCATATCATACCACAATTAAGGCCATGGCAGAGGAAACTAGTACCTTTTTCAACTTCCCCCGGGAGGAGGAAAAAGTTGTTGCGCATTGGGATGAGCTTGATGCGTTCAAGAAATCGCTCGAGTTGACCAAAGACTACCCAAGGTTTGCCTTTTTTGATGGTCCTCCATTTGCCACCGGAACACCCCATTACGGCCATTTGTTGGCATCCACCGTGAAGGACATTATCCCAAGGTACGCCACCATGAATGGATACCACGTGGAGAGAAGATTTGGCTGGGACACGCACGGCTTGCCCATCGAGCATGAGATTGACAAGAAGTTAGGAATCACTGGAAAGGAAGATGTGATGAAAATGGGTATTGACAAATACAACGCTGAGTGCCGGTCTATTGTCATGAGATACGCCGATGAATGGAGAAGAACCATCCGCAGATTGGGCCGTTGGATCGACATGGAGAACGATTACAAGACCTTGTACCCCGAGTTTATGGAGTCTGTGTGGTGGGCTTTCAATCAGTTGTTTGAGAAAAATTCCGTGTACAGAGGCTTGCGTGTCATGCCGTACTCCACTGGGTGCACCACGCCATTGTCGAACTTCGAGGCTCAGCAGAACTACAAGGACGTGAATGATCCGGCCGTGACCATTGGATTTCCATTGGTTGACGATGAGAATACGTGGTTGGTTGCCTGGACTACCACGCCTTGGACTTTGCCCTCCAACATCGGTCTTGCTGTGCACCCCGAGCTTGAGTATGTGAAGATCTACGACGAGGAGAAGCAAATACACTACATTTTGTTGGAGAAGTTGATCAAGTCTTTGTATAAGAAGCCTGCTGCTGCCAAGTACAAGGTGGTGGACAGGTTCAAGGGTAAGACTTTGGAGGGTCTCAAGTACTTGCCGTTGTTCGACTACTTCTACGAGAAATTTAAGGACCATGGATTTCGTGTCATTCTTGCTGATTACGTCACAGATGATTCTGGTACCGGTATTGTACATCAGTCCCCAGCGTTTGGAGAGGTCGATTTTACCGCTGCCACCGAAGCTGGTATCATCAACGAGAAAAGAACGCCACCAAACCCTGTGGACGACAATGGTAAGTTCACCGAGGAAGTCGGAGAGTTCAAGGGTATCTACGTTAAGGATGCCGACAAATTAATCATCAAAAAGTTGACTGAAAACGGTAGAATGTTGCTTGCCACTCAGATCAATCACTCTTACCCGTTCTGCTGGAGATCAGACACACCGTTGTTGTACAGAACCGTGCCTGCTTGGTTTGTGCGTATCGGCGAGATCGTTCCTCAAATGTTGGAAAACGTAGAGAAGACCAACTGGGTCCCCAACAACATTAAGGAGAAGAGGTTCTCCAACTGGATTGCAAATGCCAGAGACTGGAACATTTCCAGAAACAGATACTGGGGTACCCCTATTCCTTTGTGGGTTAGTGACGATTACAAGGAAATTGTTTGTGTGGGATCTATCGAGGAATTGAAGAAGTTGTCTGGCCGCGACGACATCACCGATATTCACAGAGACAGCATTGATGACATCACCATCCCATCTCAGCAAGGCAAAGGAGTTTTGAGAAGAATCGAGGAGGTTTTTGACTGTTGGTTTGAATCCGGTGCCATGCCTTTCGCCTCTCAGCACTATCCGTTCGAGAGACAAGATGAGTTCCACAAGGCTTTTCCTGCCAACTTCATCTCTGAAGGTTTGGACCAGACCAGAGGCTGGTTCTACACTCTTACTGTGCTAGGTACACACTTGTTCAACACCGCTCCTTACCAAAACGTCATTGTTTCAGGTATTGTTTTGGCCGCAGACGGTAAGAAGATGTCCAAGCGTTTGAAGAATTACCCTGACCCAAGCATTGTTTTGGAGAAATATGGCGCGGATGCTTTGAGATTGTACATGATTAACTCTCCCGTTTTGAAGGCTGAAACATTGAAGTTTAAAGAGGAGGGTGTCAGAGAAGTTGTCTCTTCTGTATTGTTGCCTTGGTACAACTCGTTCAAATTCTTCAAGGACGCTGCCAATGTCTTCAAGAAAGAAAACAATGTTGACTTTGTCTACGACTCAACCTTGGTGTCAGACAATGTCATGGACAAATGGTTGATGGCCTCTGTGCAGTCTTTGGTCAAATTTGTTCACGAGGAGATGCAGAGTTACAGATTGTACACGGTCGTTCCTATATTATTGGCCTTTATTGACAACTTGACTAACTGGTACATCAGATTCAACCGTCGTCGTATAAAAGGTGACAACGAGGGTGATCTCCTGGACACCAAAAAAGGTCTCAATACTTTAGCCGAGGGATTGTTTATTTTGTGCAGACTCATGGCTCCATTTACGCCATTTTTGGCGGATGGTATTTACCAGAAGTTGAAGCCTTATTTCGCAGTTGATGACTTGATCAAAGACAGTGTCAACCCTGCAGCAAAGACTATCGACTCTGTTCATTTCTTGGCCTACCCAGCTGTCAGAGAAGACTTGTTTGACTCGGCCATTGAGTTGGCTGTCTCCAGAATGCAAAAGGTTATTGACTTGGGTCGTAACATTAGAGAAAAGAAGACCATTTCTTTGAAGACTCCATTGAAGGAGTTGGTCATCTTAAACCATGACGCTGGATATTTGAATGATATTGATAGCTTGAAGTCTTATATTGTCTCTGAATTGAATGTCAGAAACATTGTAATTACTTCAGATGAGCAGAAATACGGCGTGCAATATAGGGCTGTTGCCGATTGGCCAGTTCTTGGTAAAAAATTGAAGAAGGATGCTAAGAAGGTCAAGGCAGCTTTGCCAAACGTTTCTTCGGAGGAGGTAAAGCAGTTTTCCGAAACCGGAAAGATCACCGTTGATGGTATTGACTTGGTGAGCGAGGACTTGCAAGTCCAACGTGGTTTGCCAGAAGAGGAAGTCTCCTCTGGCCACGAGGCTAGGTCCGAAAAAGATGTCTTGATCATTTTGGATGTCAACTCGTACCCTGAATTACAAAGTGAGGGTTTGGCCAGAGAATTGATCAATCGTATCCAAAGATTGCGTAAGAAGGCTGGCTTGAATACCACTGATGAGGTCGCCGTTGAATATAAATTGTCCAAGGATACCATTGACTTTGAAAATGTCATCAAGACTAATGAGGATCTTATCCTCAAGTCCACGAAAAGAGCCTTGGGTCACTTTACCGAACTGACTGAGAGCGTCATTATTGACGAGGTGCAATCCATTAACGATACAGTATTTAACTTGAGGTTGTTGAAGTTGTGAGTTTAAACTTTATGAGGCCAACAATGTTTTTGGCATAAATCGCTATAGTTCATTCTCAGATTTTCACGTGTTTTTAGTATGAATAGCAAAGAAGAATGTTTTGAAATCTGGGCCATTGTAACTTTTAAATTTGGAATAAACTGAGCCCAGCACCACCCACAATTGCGAAGTTCCTTCCACCAATTTTCCCGCTGGTGCAGCAGCCAGTATCTGCAACAGTTGTATAAGTGGAATCAGAGCAGACCAACCCTTCATCATAATTCCATTTCCTCACAATTTGGTCCACCGAGGTGACAAAAACCAGATTCACCCCTGCCATGGCAATCCCCGTGATTGTTGCCGAAGCAGCATTTTCCACAAAAGAGTCTATTGTCAATGAAAGTTCAGCTGCGCTTATGCTCAAATTAGCAGATACTAAGGCATTGTCGTCTCCTCCTGTAATAATTTTCCAAGATTTTGATGAAGTAGGAAACAAGAGTAATGCTTTAACACCACTTTGATGAAATTGTTGCTTGATTTTTGGAGCACCCAAGTTGGTAATTTCAGCACCATCTTGAAAGCCGCCTATAGTGACACAATGCGATACATCCCAGATTGTCAAGACGCCATCTGTGGTACCAGCTACCAAATACATCGAACTCTCAACCATGATAAACTCAACATTCAAAATGCAAAATGTGCTGTAGGTATCTTCTGCGACGACCGAGAATGCGCTTTTGTTTTCGTCATAATAAAACACCTTGATAACGGAGTTTGAGAATCCCGCCGCAATGAAAAACCCCCCCGGGCATTCAACTGAAGTGATGTCCATGACGCGTAAGTCTGGGATTTTACCTGATGTCTGAATTCTAGCCTGTTCAATCACAGCAATATTATTTGGGATCTCACGGTTAACTCTCCAAATAATGAGCTCTTCATTCGCAGCCGAGCTGGCAAAAAAGTCCTTGTTGAGAAAGTGCACAGCCTGTAACCCAGAAACATGGCCATTCATGGTCCATTTGTACTGCACAGCTAGTTGGGCAGAGATATATCCCACCTTAATCGTGGCATCTTCGGATGCCAGAGCAAATAATTTGCGGCCATCAGCATCTTCATGTGGACAGAGAGCTAGACTCCGAATCTCACGTCCATGAGTCCCAGAAAAGAGTAATCCATTCCCAGATTTTTCGGCCTTGTTGTATATCACCTTCGAAATCAAGCTAGAATTGCGGAGGAAATTGAATCTTAATGAAGTGCCCACATCCTGACGCAAAAACTCCCACTGTCTGTGTGCCCCGCCACAAGGCTCGTGGTCAATCTCCAACTGTTGAGTCTCATTCCAAATAAAAAATGAGCCAGATCTGAATCCGTACAAGAAGACTTGGTCTTGCTCATAAAAGGCCCCCTCAACAAAGCCTTTTGTAAATTTATTTTGGTGGATAATTTCGTGTTGAAATGTGTCAAGTGGATGGCTGGAAAATTTGATCATCATATACATGCCATCACGCACAGTGACTAAAACAATGAGCTGATCAGCGGTAGAATGAACTTTGGAAATCGATGTGACGGTATCGCCAGGACAAATTTTTCTGATAAGATACGGCGAAATCGGCGATACTTGGGACAAGTTGTAAGCAGCAAAATTTGCATGTCTCGAGCCTACAAGCAAACACAGATGGTCAGGGTCGAAGAACACCGAAGTCGGAGTGAAAGCCTTCGGGTCTGGGTTGTTCAACTCGTATGTTGCTGATAACGACAATATGTCGTTGTCAAGTGTAAACTTCTTGGCCAAGAGCGGAAATGTACCAGCTGGACTCACTAGAAGTAATACCATAAAATCAGAACTTGACCACGACAAAACATTAATGACTTTGATTGGCGTGGTTGTGGTGTTTGGAACAAGCTCTAAATGAATTGGCTGCGAAGACAGCCCCAGAAAGGCAAGAAGCAAGAGGTCTCCTGACCTCGAACAAATAACCAAATAATTAGCAAAAACGAAGCTGCGCAAGACGCTGAAGTCTTTCAAGGCTTTGGCTTGTTGATCAGGTATCTCAATAGTGTTCCACCCAAGTGCCTGGTTATGAAAAAAGAGTCTTCCATGACTGGTCAAAACAACAAAAGCTAGTATTTTTGGTAGCTCAGCAAATTGTTTGATAACTTCCTTTTTTTCAAAGACTACGCCACATTGTTTCTGGATGTCATCACCATTGAAAATCCTCAAATCAGACAGATCCTCTGAGAAATCAAGCATGCGGACTTTTCCATCAGCTCCGCCTGTTACTAAGGATTTCCAGGAATGAGATTCTGCATCCCCACTCCAGATGTGTTTTCCCTCATGGCAGTTTTCATAGCACTTCACTTGCTGCAAAATTTTGCTCTCAATGTCGTAATTCCACACGCGTGCGGAACAGTCTTCTCCTGTGCTGAATATTTTCACCGAAGTTTTGGAGATTTCGTAGAACAGCAAAGACCAAATACGTGACCCATGACCCCAGCCAGAGGCCATTAGCTTTCCATCTGCAAACGAAAATATCTTGATAGACCGATCATCGGAACATGAGATTACGTATTGGGCATCATCATCAATTTTGACCGCAAAAATTGAACCCTCATGGTCGGTGAAGTTGTGCACGATCTTACGTGAGTGCAAGTCCCAGATAAGAACGCCACTCATCACAGTTCCTGCGGCGATGTACACACGACCGTTGGTACATCTTTGTATTGAGCCACTGTATAAGATAGATTTTTCATTGCAGTGAATTCTATCGGAGACTTCAAGATTAAAACCTAGATGGGAAGTCGTCACTTGTAAAATCTCATTGTGTGAGTTTAGGATAAGAAGCTCCGAAGGAACTGTGTAATCGACGGCAATGATCCATTCATTGATGGCCTTTTCTTGGAATTGTTTGGTAAGAAGATCTAAAATGGCAAATGAGCGTCCTCCTGCAACGGCAACTGCTGATTTATTTGGAGACACAGATATGCAATGGATCTTATTTTTCTTGAAGATGCGTTCCTGCCAAATTTGCTTTGAGTTTCCAGTTGTCTTATCAATGCGGAGAAGCCTCAAGAAGGGACCATAACCCACGAGAACGTGACTATCATCGAGGAATTTCAAGGCCGTCACTGGGCCGTAGTGAGCGGTCTCTTGAAGCTTGTCTTTCAGTATGGATGGAACTGAATTTATTGACATATCCAAACTGTGGACGTGAAGAAATCTAGCAGCTCCAAAAGATCGATGTCTTCCAAAGAAAGAAGCAGCCTGATAGATTTGGAACTGATATTTTTAGTTTCAGCGGATGCGTACATTTTCCACCTCACGTTTTCTCGGTATACATTGTCACCGTGCAGGGCATTATGAGATGGCCTCAAATGATGTACAATCCTTATCTTTTTCCAGGGGTTCTTGAGTTTTCAAAGGTTCCATTCATTTCGAAGACCGAGTCAACCGGAAAAGATTCGAACGAAACAAAAAAAGAAGACTATGTTATTGACGATGCGTTCATCGAAAAAATTGATTTCGCCCAGGATCGAACTGGGGACGTACTGCGTGTTAAGCAGGTGCCATAACCAACTAGACCACGAAACCACTTTATGTTTATTTTTCGTGCCGTGCTGTCTTATCCAACTAAACTTTAGATTATTCTTACTTGTGGGAGATTTAGTCGGAGAATAAAGCTGTCTAGGCGAGTTAGGTCCACTGTCATGGGATATGCTGTTGATGAACTATGATCACTGCTCTTTGAAAGCATATTTTGTGGGGCGATGTCATTTAGTTAATAGTATTCAAGTGTTGCCATTGGTTTTGGATAGAAGTCTTTTTGAGGGGAGTCACACTTTCTTTGGGAGATTTCGTGAATTGGTGCTCGCCCCTTCTTACCTGAGCCAATGCTGCGATCTATCATAGGTTTTTTCTCATCGTGTTTTGTTATTGGTACGTATCTGGGAACTGTTCAAAGGTTTCTCTAATATTTTGTAGTTTGCTCCTTTAATCAGATGAATCTAACAAGAATAAATCCATCAGATGGATAATGTTATATTTCTTGAAAAAAATGATTTCAGCGAAATAACTAAGAGGTACATCATTTGGAAGTGGACAGAGTCTTATTTGTCTAAAAACTAGTAAGGAAGGTTTATACAATCAAACTCAGAGTAGCAGAGATCACAGTATGAAAACCTCTATTAGAGATTGGGGCCTGAGTTCTTTGGGAATCTTTGGAAAGAGTGAGAATTCTAAACAATTTGAGCTGATATCATCTTGGACATATGTATTTTGAGAGAGTCCCACTCAATGAGAGGATCTAGAGGTGCCTTGTCACCCTATCTTATAATGTAATATATTGTGGCTATTCTTTGCACTTTTAGTTCTGGATGGTTCATAAAGCCTGAGAATCTTGTACGTATGCTGGCTGTGTGCAAAAAAAGTGTATCTTTAGAGAACCAGTGTCTCGAGCAAGTGATTTTCTTTCAAGTAAATGTGTTTGAAAAGATGTAAACTCTACCTTCTCCTCATTTGCTCGAAAGAGTTTGGAATGGCTTGATATTTTGACCTTTAATAGAAGCATGGAAATAAAGGAATCAAGGAAAGCCCGTTTTTGGTCTAGTCCAATAAGGAATTGAAAGAAGCTAGAATTTGTTTTTGAGATAATTTGCGACGAAAAGCTCACCACTGTTTTAAAATAGTGTCTTTGAATGGATCGTGCTATGCAAAGGAGTGGAAGTACTTTTGACAAGCTCAGACCGTTTATTGGACTTTACCTAAAGGTTTTATTGGTTATTCAACGCAGAAGGGAATGGAAAACAGATGAAATTTGGTGAGCCAATGACACTGGAAAATGCATGAATCATGACTTTTGCACTGCGAAGGTCTTTCATCTGAATTTGAGTCGAGCCATTTGGCTAGAGAAAAGCTGTCTCGCTAAAATAAATCCTAGTTTTTGCAAGTCTGTTTGAGTTTACTGAAACAAAACTCATTCAACTTCAGGTGATATGAAGAATGTTTGAACGAATGTTAATCAGGCCACTTGTGCGGATACTTGAGCACAAGCAGGATTATTTTTATAGGGTTGATCAATGCCAGTGTCTTCAGCAAGGAAAGCAAAGGGAGACAGTGAAGCCTTGGCAGTATTGTTGAGTATCGCTGGGATTTATAGCTTTATAGCTTTAGTCTGTGAAGTATTCAGATTGAATCAATATCCTCCACATAAAAACCGGTTGTTTTGGTGCATCTTTGGCAATAATTGATGAAAGCTTGGCAGGTGAAAACAATTCATTTTAATTGGCATCGCGAGTTGGACACTTAAAAGTGATTTCAAGTTGGGGTGCAAGCACAAACAGAGAGACTGCAACAAATTTCTGGATTAGCGGTAAAAAAAGGTTTAAACTAGTTAAAACTCAACCCATCGATGGATGTCAAGTGACATTCTCATCGTGAGAATCCTGGAGGCCCGCAACACGTAACATAATATATTTATGAACACCTGCAGCTACTAGAGTCATCTCTTGGGGCAATTGTCACCAAAAAACATCATTTTTAAGAGAGTACTACAGATCCATGGGAATTGAGATTTTCTCACAAAGGCTAGTGGGGTCCAGACTCTTTGAAAGAGAATGCAATTTCCAATTGGGCATTTGCAGGTCGTGGAGTGCTTATAGACAAAAAGAATTTCAAACCGCATATGCTGGATGAGGGGAAACCACGAACCGCGAAGTTCCGGAAAGGTGCTTATAATAAACAAATCTAGACTGATCTAAGCCCACTTAAAAGGCGATTACCTAAGCGGTGGCGCGGCTATCCAAATCGTTCTCCTGCGTGTCTATTTCGAGAAGCACATATGCATTTAACAGTGGAGTTGCTTTGAATAGAGCTCCAGCCTCAGATATCCCGCAGTGGCCGGAGATAAACATCTCACAATGTAGGTTGCTGTAACCACTGTGTCCATTAGGAAGGGCTATTTGATTTTCAAAATTGATTAAATGTGGGAAAACAACTAGTTTGGAGGCTGCAGTCCCAACAAAAACACCCTTCTACATTCCTCTTTGGGCGTTTCAAAATCAGTGTTCTTAGACTATGAACAATGTGCACTGTTTCGGCCTAGAATTTTAAAATTTCCATTTTTCCATTGTTCCGCAGAAGCAAAAGAAAAAAAAATCCGAAACTGGAATGTGCTCGTTTTCTCGGCTTTTTCACCAGCCATCTTTTAACGAGACGCTCAAATATGCACCGCGCCTTCTAGCGACGAGAAGAGGCGATAAAGAAAAAGAATAAACAGGCTCAACCGTTCAGAATTTAAGTGTTCAACAGAATTACGAGTATTGGCCAATAAATCTGTCCTCTTAAATTGGGAAAGAATGGAGAGTATGTACACCGAGTTATCAAAAGAAAGAAAAAACCGTGGGAACTTCACGTATCTGAAGCCCATTTGACTTTGTGCATACGCCTTTTGCGGCAGAAAACGCCGCAGTCTATTACAAATCCACATCAGCAACAATATTGAACTGTAGATCGACCAGCACGGTTTTGCGCGATTTGTTTTTGCAGAAATACCCCGGTCTACACAGACTTAAGACCAGTATATTCAAGAAATTCAGACAATCCGGCTAAAAACAAAGAAAGAAATTTTATCGGCTTTCGGCTCAATACATCTCAAAAAGTCATTTACAGGTCTGCAAAATCCATAGAGACAATCACGAAAGACTTCAATTCCCAAAGATGTCTGGCAAATTGCTCGTTCTTTTTTTATTGTGCCTTCTTTTCAACGGGCAAGTTTCAGCCCAATTTGTCAAAAGAGAAGCGATTAAAGATCCAGCGACTGTCAAGCATTATCCTAGCACCCTGAACTCTATCTTTGGCCCCATCAACTCTAATTCACGCAAAATTCCTCTTTATTGTGTTGTCGCGAGTTCCAAAAGCCCTGTCTCTGAATTCAAAAGCGGGACTTCTAAGTCTATTCACGCCGAATCGATATCCGCCACTGGATCTGCTAATGTATACTTAACTAGTAAGTCTGAAGCGAAACAAACTGATTTTGAACCACAAGCCAAATCCGAGAGCAGATATCTGACCGTTTACAGTGATCACAATGTTTCCAATGAATTACAATCAAGCAGACATACGGCCGAGGTGACTTCTGCATACAGCAGTATATTTTCACAAGTTACAAATAAATTCATCTCTATTTCGGAAGGTGATATTGCTTTAAGCATCAATGAAAACGTGAAGAACGCTTCCACAGAAACAATTTTCAGCAATGCTCCCACTCTGTCTGCAAGTTACGAGAGTGGAGTAGCATCATTGAGTGGGACCGAGGAAAATCCAATTCTAGACCTCACGGTCTTGCATGGTACAGATGAAATTACCATCAGTGATTGGTCTTCTGTATCCCAGACTGCTACCGGATTCGAATCTTCTTCTGGATATGAGAAAGCAAGTGTCACTGAAAGCCTGAATTTTGTCACCGGCAAATCGATTCCATCAATAGTTTTGTCCACAGTATACCTGCTGTCATTTGGAATGCACCTGTGGAATCAATCTATTTCAGAAAGACCGAAGTCTCACCAATCTGAAAAAGAGCTCTCTAGCTCTTTCACTTCAGATGCTATTGAGAGCT
Source organism: Metschnikowia australis (assembly GCA_019285895.1). NCBI lineage: Eukaryota > Fungi > Ascomycota > Pichiomycetes > Serinales > Metschnikowiaceae > Metschnikowia > Metschnikowia australis. Next base: position 721,380 of record JAGSXI010000006.1, read on the forward strand.
CAAGGGCTTCAGAAAAGTCTGCTGTTCACTCTAGACAATCAAGTTACAGCTCTCGTGAGCATGCTTCCAGCTCTAGGTTATCAAGTTCTAAGCTATCCAGCGCCAGCTCCAAAGCATCTAGCGCAAGGTCTTCCCACATGCCCTCTCTGACATATGATACCTTGACATGTTCCTCCGAACCCCGATGCAATGAATACAGTAATTTGTTTGAAAAAATAGGAGTTGTCGATCCCAAACAATTCCACAGTCCTAAAGAACATCCATTGAGTATTCCTCCCGGCGTTTCTAATGATATTCCTTATCAAACAAACAGGTTCTATACCAATATGTTTATGGGGGAACAGACAGAACCAGTTTACACATATCCATACGTTGTTTACTGGGAAAAAACAGACTTCTTTGGAATGGGAATTCAAAACATCGACATTCAGCACAGACAATACCGTGATGGTGGCGCACAGGCTGGCACAAATAAATATTATTTTAATCCACCTCACCGAGCTGGTATTTTTATTGGTGCAACTTCTATCAAAGAAGATAATTGTCATTTGCAGATGTCAAAAATGAGATCATTATCAGCTGAGGCTAGAATTTCTTCCGATTCTACTTTCAAGAAATTCATTTCATTTCCTTTGGTTGAAGGTATGGGGTTTGTTTCAGCTGTGTTTAATGGAGATTTGATCCCTAAAATCCAAGGTAGAGAAGGGATTCTGACATTTGAGAGATTGCATTTCCCAGGAACCTCCGAAAAAACTCAATTTTACCGAGCTAAAGGTGGTAACTTAGAGGAATGGTTGATAGCGGTGACCCTTCCAAAAACCGATAAGACATTTGAGCTTTCTAAAAACGAAAAGGGAGATATCCACTACGTAGAAGGCTCGAAAGCTGTCGATGGTGTTATCATTCAAATCGCAATTGCTCCATCTGATGACAAAATAGCAGAAAAAGTGTACCAACAAGCTGCCGGAATGTATGTCACGAGCACTGAAATTTCTGGAGTCAAAACTTGCCAAAAAGTGAGATACAAGATTAAATACAACACCAGAGGAACCTCACAAAATGGAAACCCCCTTATTTTTGCCTTGCCTCATCATCTTGAATTGTTCGATAATCTCATGAAAGATAAAGCTGTACGTGTGACTCGGCTAACGACAACAAAAGGAACAATGCAAGGATATTTATCTGATGAGCTCTCATTTGATCACGATGTCGACAATAACGTCCTGTGGTTGCCTTATTTGGAAGGAAAAAATGGAAATCTCAAGTACACAAGAGAGCAAATCGAACTAATTCGTGAATCCGCCGTAACCGAGCTTAACGAGGTGGACATCGTAAAAACAATTTCGAATCTTAATAACCTCTATTTTGAAGGTAAGGCTCTTGACAAATATGCATACATTTTGTATGTGGTTGATGAAATCCTCGACGACGAGGATTTGTCAAAAGAAGTTTTGGACAAGCTAAAGAAATATTTCGAGAAATTCAAAAGAGAGGAAGGCTTTTTTTATGACACAAAATTCCGAGGTGTAACGGCAAAGAGTGTTTTTCTGGACGTAAATGATGGGAAAATCATTCCAGGTAAAGAAGATAAACTAAGTGATTTCGGAAGTGGGTTTTACAACGACCATAATTTTCATTATGCCTACTTCATTCATGCGGCGGCAGTTGTTGGGAAAATTGACAAGAAATTTGGAGGTAATTGGGTTACAGAAAACAAAGAATTTATCAACACTTTTGTTAGAGATGTGGCCAATCCATCTGAAGATGATTCATTTTTCCCCGTTTTTAGAATGTTCGACCTTTTTCAAGGTCATTCATGGGCTCATGGTGTAACTCCTGCGACAGACGGAAAAAATATTGAATCAACTTCTGAAGACGTCAATTTTTCTTACGCTATGAAAATGTGGGGCCAGGTTATTGGAGACAAGGCCATGGAAGCAAGAGGAGATTTGATGTTGAGTATTCAAAGAAGTTCTTTCAATCTTTACTTTCAATATCAAGACGGCAATAAGGTTGTGGCTCCTACAATGTTGAAAAACAGAGTATCAGGCATACTATTTGAAGCAAAATTGGCTTATGAAACCTGGTTTGGTCTGAATACGGAATTTATTCATGGCATTCAGATGTTGCCGCTCACGCCTGCTCTAGGGCTGGTGAGAAACGCAAACTTCGCTGAGCAGGAATGGGACGAAATCCTTAAAAATTTGAACATTAGGGGTGGCTGGGCTGGAATCTTGAATTCAAATCGGGTCTTTTTCGATCCCAAGCCTGCTTGGGATTATTTTGCCAATCCTTCTATTGATTATAAAGAAGACATGGACGGTGGACAAAGTAGAACTTGGACTTTGGCTTTTACTGCCCCATTTGTCAATCAAAAAATATAGAGTGAATAGTTTGACAGGAAAAGACAGTAGGATAAGTTGAATATTTACTATTAGTTAATTAATTTCAGAAAACACCATAGCTTCTTGATAGCAATCTTTGTTAGCTTCAATACATTCTTCATTATTTTCTCAAGCATATCCTCAAAATTGTGTCTCCACTTATCAAAGTTGTTGCGGTAATTATAGTGATGTGTCTTTGTAAAAGGGTCAACAGTAGCCATACTTGGTGATTAAAGTGCCTTCTCTGAGCTTACTTTCGCCCTGGACTTCATATGGTGTGAATCTCATATTTCTGAAAGACGATGTGTACTAGGCTAATAACTAAAAAAGCTATAGTTCATATCCTTAAGAGGACGACATCAATGACGTCTACAATTGGATCTGGCTGATGAAGTCTAGCTCCTTCAAACCTCACTAAAGCATTGTGCGTCTCAAAATAAAGCCTAGAGCTATCAAAAATGGGTAGATATAACATCAAATCATGGAGAAAAAGATTAAAACTTGTTCCGGAAGTTCCGAACATGCAATGTGTACTTTATTGCATAACATTTTGTCGAAGAGTGCATAATTACGAACCCTCGAGTGAATCAACTACGTTTTACAAGCCAAACGAACAATCCGCGTGATCTATGATCTCCGAACCAGGTTTAACAGAGGAAGGACTTTGCGTGGCTTCAAGGACGCTGTTCCGGAGCCAAGACACAGGTTGCATTGATGTTCGTGATGTACTTGGAAAATTAGCTCACCCCAATCTCCGGATCTTCCACGCAAATGGGAAAAATCAGATGTTCTTGATAGAGTATTTCTGATTCGCACCACGGAAAGTATGGATTCAACCGGCTCGTCATTTATGCGTTTTTCGCTTCTCCACTTTTCCGTGGATTAGATGCAGTACCACTGACATGAATCGCGACCTTCCCCAAGATCTGCATCTGGCTTAGTATTTTACAACAAAGAGCAGCACTGCAGTGTATATCTGGAGACTAGAAATAAGAGCGATATTTGGAAATATGCCTTTGAAATACATTGAGAATGCTGGAAAGATTCTCTGCATTGGGCGCAACTATGCTGCGCACATAAAAGAGCTCAACAATACCACCCCACAGCAGCCCTTCTTCTTCTTGAAGCCTTCTTCGTCAATCTTGAAGCCAGGGTCTGGGCCGTTTTTAGTACCCCGTGGCACAATTGTGCACCACGAGGTGGAACTTGCGGTGATTCTTGGAAAAGACTTGAAGAACTTACCGGAGAATTTCTCGCCCGAGGATGCGTTGGAGGCCATTGATGGGTATGCACTTTCGATCGACATGACGGCGCGGAACGTACAAGACGAGGCAAAAAAGAAGGGTTTACCGTGGTCAATTGGAAAAGGGTTCGACACGTTTTTGCCATTGTCGGAATTCATCCCCAAGGAGAAGATTCCGGATCCGTACAACGTGCGGTTGGGCCTTAAGGTAAATGGCAAGACCGTGCAGGATGATATGGCCAGCCTTATGATCTTTCCAATCCACAAGATCTTGAGCCACATGTCATCAATCATGACGTTGGAAAAAGGTGACTTGATATTGACGGGAACCCCTAAGGGCGTGGGCCCTGTGAAACCAGGAGACCACATTTCCGCTTCCTTGCACGTGGGGGCCGAGACGATTGCCAGCATCGAAGTGGATGCTCAAGAGAAAGATGGCCCGTACTTCTTCAAGGAAACATGAGGAATTTTTCTTTTTAGGAACTGTATGTAGAGCATAGAATAACACCATGCCCCCAGTGATACCTCGCCGGTCTGCTATGAGAGTTCAATAAAAATGTACCTATCAAAAGTGTATAATGTAGCATTTTATGCCTATTTTTTACTTGCTGATGTTCGGGTGAAATAATCCTTCAAGAGGGATTGATCTTCAGAAAATCTGTATTATTTTATGACTTTATTCGGTACCTCCGAATGTCTTGACCGAGGGTGAGACATCAGCCGTATCAGCTGGTTCAGCTGGTGCCATATGCTGGCAGATTGTGACCAATGGTGCTGGTGGGCTTGCTATAGCTAGACAGGTTTAGACCCTTACACCTTCCATATTGAACTCTATACTTGATTTTATTGATAATGTGGCATAATATTTTGAATTTGTTCAACATGTGTCTTGCAAGTCTACTGATATTTTATTTCATATGGCCTTTCCCCTTTGGAGATTATTTTTGTATAGTTTCTTGAAAAATTAACTGCTTGATATATCAATTGAAGGTCCAATTGGCAATGCCTACTCAGTTGGCCGATTGAAAATAACCACCTACTAGAGTACTTGAAGAATTATGCCAATTGAAGATTACTGCTCAACATATCAGAGAAGGGAGAGTATGTATTCCACCAAATGGAAATAAGTTTTTTGATTGCCAGTTAAACTACTTAAAATTGATATCTTCGTCTATCAATTTGGCTCTTGACATACTCTGCCTCTTTCCTATATGATGGGTACCTTTGGCACCGGTTGCGATGTGGAAGGATGCAAGAATGCGTTGGTTTTACAAAGCAACTCGAATTGAGGCTTCAATCACGGTGCAGACTAGTTACCAAAAAATTCTTCAGCATCAATATTCAATTTAAGTACCTTTGCACTAGTACTGTGAAACCAATGTTTTGAGCTGCGAATCCAGAGAATCAAATAGCCACTAGGAGTATTGATTGAGCCTGCTGGGACCTGGCCATTTCTGTCATTTAGCATGACTCGTCTTTTTATTTCGTCTCATCAAAACCTTTAAAGCACCGAGTCAGTAGTGGACCTGTATGATTTGAGTAAGGAGTTGTTCAACTCGGCAATACAAGGTACCGGGGCCACTTCAGTAAGATATGCACATCCTGCATTTTTTACCTGAGGCACGAATTTTCAAGCGATAATAGATCAGTGTTCTGGGTCATCGCTCGGTTTTCACTTCTATTTATTATTTTTCTTCTTCACCTTGTTTCAATTGACTACAACGTCGACAAAGCATCTAAAACTTGGTACTCACAGCGGAATATCATGGAGTCGAGTACCTTCAAACAAAGCATCAATTTTCATGCAACCCGCCAATGTATTTTTTGAAAGGAAGAAGTTGATGAAACTGTGCTCGATTTAGTAAATGGTGAAACAGCCAAATATCATGTCTTGTTCAAAAGAAAAAGAAATGGACTCAAGACACATCTGGCCAGGATAATTCTTCAGATTTTCTCTGGAAGTGTTCATATTAATTCCGGTCAGTTTTAGATAATACCAGGTGGACTCACGACCAGCGTATATCCTTCAGACTGTCTAAAAATGAAATCACCACAGGCTACGACTCTCGTTCTGCACGACATTGTTATTTAGGAACAGAAGCCAACAAAAAAAGATTTTCTCAAAATATATACAAATACATGAGATACTTTTAGAAGAAGAAACCCCATGTCAACGATTTAAAAGGCTTTATTTAAATTATGGGCGGGAAGTTAATTTGATTTGAAGAAAGATCTGACCATGGTGTGACCTCGGGAAAACAAACTGATAAAAAAGTAATGAGACAAGGTGCAGATTTTACCTCGTGTCCTCCAGGAAACACACATAGGTACAATGATGAGCAGAAAAAAACTGAAAGAGTATTTCCAAGTCTCTCCCAGACTAGTTGAAAGATGAGACTATCGAACAATCAATTAGAAAGTTTCCTTTCGCTGCATCGTCGGGGGCTACAGCTGTTGAGTCAGCGCGAGACGCAGCATATTCTCTACAAAGTAGTTTTTTTGAGTGTGGCGAATTCTTGAGTAGTCACTCCCTTGGTTAAAATCCAAAAAAATGCTTTTTGGCGCAGGTGCTATTAGCGATACCGGGCAAATATTCACAGGATCACCAGAAGCAATTGAAGGATCCAAGAGCGGTATTGTTTGCAACGAAATAAGAAGAACAGCAAGTCCTCATAAGAATAAACAGATTCCAGTGTCTCGAATACACATTAATGCCCATTCAAACACCCATGCCAATCCTGGGTCAGCATAAAAAACAGAGGTACATGGTTAGACTAACTGATGTACACACCAGTTGAAGAACAGTTCTCAATTATCAGACGAAGACTCAACTTTTGCTGAAGACAGCGTCGAATATGCCTTCGTTGGTTCGCTTCTTTGTGTTTTGAACAGGAGGAAGTCAGACCTGGCTCAAAATGCTTCACATGTGCAGAAGCCCAGCCAAACGTGCATAAATGTTAGATTGAAGGTCATAAAGGGTAATTTTCCCGCCAGAGGTATGAACTAGACGAAGTACATCACTTGGTGTACCTGTTGAGAATCAGTACTTAGTGTACATCCACTGTTTAGGGTACCTGTTGGTATTGAGCTTCTTGACTTTTTCAGCTCAATACCTTTATTTACCTTCCCATCTCAATATCATTCAATAGTCCACCGATGTAAAAGCATACGGCAAAAGAGCTCGGAAACATTGCCACACACTCACACCAGTAGGGCACACTTCTAATCTGCTAACGTCTTGATTACCATTTATATTCAGTGCCCCGAAACCGCCCGACTGCAATGAGACCAAAACGAGCCTCGAATACGCATGGCTGTCTTTTAAATCACCCATATAGGCGAGGATTACGGAACCATGGCAATAGGCTGGTCATTCTTGCCCCGGCTAGGAAATTTCCAAGGGGAGCAGAAACTATAGTGAGTCCAGAGACAACACATATCGCAGAGACCAGCCAGAGTCATGTACCACAGACCGTGCTGGGCACCCAGCATGCACCCAGGCGCCAGACACGGTCATATGAAAATGCCCTCTTTTGGTGGCAGGTACTGGCGGACCACGATGCGGGCCTCGCTCATCACGCGGTGCGACTGCTCGTCCATGGAGTAGCTCTGCGCATACACCACCTGGCGGATGCCGCTCTGCACGATCTTGATGGAGCACGTGAGGCACGGACACGTGTTACAGTACAAGATGGACTTGTCACCCGACGTCCGCTCGCGGCCAGCCTCCAACAACGCATTTTCCTCCGCGTGCAAGCAGAGACATGTCAGGAGACTGGCGCCACTGCCTTGGCCCTGATTGCACCGTGAACACCCGCCTTCGTTGCAGTTGGTGAGGTTGCGCGGCGTGCCGTTGTAGCCGGTGGCCACCACGCGGTTGTCTTTGACGATGACACAGCCGACCCTACGCTTCATGCAATTGGACCGCAAGGCGGCCAAGTCCGCAAGCCTCATGAAGTACGCGTCCCACGTGGGACGGAGCCGCTCGGGGTTGAGCACGTCGAGCTCGCTCAATTTGATGTATAAGCTTTTGATGGACACGGTGGTGTTGACGACTTTGATGTGCGCCTGGTTGTTGATTTCGATGAGCGGGTTGAGGGGGTTGAACAAGAGCGCGTCGGACTTGGCGATGAATGCCTCGGCAGTCTCGGCAGTCTCCTTGTTTTTCAAACGGTAGCGCTGGTAGCGCAAGAATACCGGCGCGTCAATGGAGAGGTGGAGGAAAAACGGCCGTTTCTGGAGCTTGTGGAGCATGGTCGAGTCGTCGATGTGCGAGATGACAAAGTTCTGCTGCCACTTGGAGGTCACATCATCCAAGAGCTCGTCAAAGTGCTCGTACACGAGGGCATCTAGCTCGCCATCGGCGGGTGAATCGGGGGTCTTGTGGTGGTTTCTCACCGCTATGAGCTGGAAGCCCTGGAACGTGAGGTACCGGGCCACCTCGGTCTTCCCTGCCGCAAGCGTGCCGGAGATGGCAAGCAACATGGCGCTACTTAGAGATTTTTGTGGCAAGTTTGTTCTGTCGAAGAAAACCTAGGGGGTCAGTTAATTGCAAGGCTGCATGGGCATCGGCATTTCAACCGGGGCCGATCAAGATGGGGCCGCCGCGCGCGGCCCTGGGCCCAAGCGAATTGGTTCAATACACCTTCTTTCGTGCAACATAACTTAAACCCTGGTTGGGTGACTTATTTAGTCCACTGAAGAATTGGTAGTGCCGGCTGAAAATTTGGTCTGGAGACAATTACTGAAACGGCAAGGCTGTGGTTTAGTCATAGCCAATGAACTCCTGGAACTGGCGCGAGGGTATTGGTGGCCCGCGCAATATTTAATTAGTTCCAATTTTGTCTTCAGTGCTGTTTCCCAATTCACGCTGCACTTTGATTTTCACGTCTGGTTTCTTTTTCGGTTCGATTTGGAACTTGTTACCGGGTCACTTGATGGACTGGCATCTCGACCACTTTCGCCGCTCTTGTTGCACGCTGCTTTCAATTGTGCCAGTCACTGGTATTAGGGCCTTTGCTTCGCGACCGAGCCTCTGCTTGGGACTAGCAGAACCACAAGATTCGCGTGTATGCTGTAAACATAAACAAAAGTGATGACTGCCATTCAGATACTAAGACCAGATTCTGAGAACATCAAACTTCCGCTTTGTCTATTCCTCTCCGGTCTGTTCTCTCTTTCCATTCTTCTCCAATTCTTCTAAAGATGTCGCACAGTTGGCTTGCCGCACTCCGCCAGATCTGCATACATGATTCTGGTCTGGTTGCTCCGGACCGACTTTTGCATTCGACGTCATGTATGATTCTTCACCCATAAAACCCATTTTCTGCTTCTGGATTGACCCACAACGACTCATTTAATACACCTGCATTCAGGCACACCAAGAACCCATCGCGGGAGACCCCATTCGCTCGCATGAACTTTATCGGGCTAGTCGCCCTTATCATACTGTTATCTACTGTGACAGCAGACCGTCCAATTAGGGCCAAAGGCGTTTGCTCCACGTTCGGAAATTGCGGCAAAAAGTCCATTTTTGGCTCTCTGCTACCATGTGTCAATACCACCCGGGCCGTAAAACCCTCGCAGGAATCGATGGACATTTTGACCAGAGTGTGTGGCGCAGACTTCCCTGTAGAAAACGGTATTTGCTGCTCCCACGAACAATTGCTCAAATTAGAGCTGAATTTGAAGAAAGCAAACCCCTTAATCAGCTCATGTCCTGCCTGTCAAAGAAACTTTTTTGATTTTTTCTGCAAGTTTGCTTGCTCGGCAGACCAGTCCATGTTCACTGAAATCACCCAGACCCAACTCGCCATTGACACACATTTGGAGGTCGTGACTGAAATGACTGTATTCACAGACCCCGAATACGCTGCTGCTTTTTTCGATTCTTGTAAGAACATCAAGTTCTCTGCCACAAATGGCTACGCCATGGACTTGATCGGCGGGGGTGCATCCAACTATTCACAGTTCTTGAAATTCTTGGGCGATGAAAAACCCCTTTTGGGTGGTCTGCCTTTTCAAATCAATTATGAATATAAATTGGCTGGAGACTCTCTGCTGGACTTGGAGTTGAGTACGGGGCACATGCGTGCATGCGACGACGCTGTGTATAGATGTGCTTGTTCAGACTGCCCAGTGTCGTGTCCCACGCTCCCAGAGTTTCGTCGATTCGATCAAAAATGCAAGTTTTGGGGGCAACCATGTTTTTCCTTGGCCATTGGCGTGATTTGGTTAGTCTTCTTCACACTAATAGGCGCGTATCATGTCTATCTTTTGCGCAGAAACAAACAACAGTTCACAGACTTGACTCTGACCTTGAACGGAATCGAAAGAGACCAAGATTTGGAAAATGAGGACGGAGAAGAAATATCAAGCACAAGTTCTAGTCACATAGGGTTAATCTCTGTGATCGTCAAATTTGGTGCTGAGACCAGTCGTCGCTACGAGCAATCCCGTCGAGCTTTTCTCAATAAAATAAAGGCTGGATTCGAAAACTTGGCGCTCGTATGCTCGTTCCATCCGGTGAAAGTGATATTGATATCATTATTTCTTGTTTTGTTCGCGTGCTTTGGGCTTCGTGAGATAGAATGGGAGTTAGACCCCATTAAACTTTGGGTCAGCGAGGATGAGCCAGCGTTGATAAACCGACAATATTTCGAGGACAACTTCGGCGAATGGTACAGAATAGAGCAGATAATCATCAGCAAAGCGAACCTGTCTCAACCAGTGCTCGACTGGGAGACAGTGCAGTGGTGGTTTGAAAAGGAGTTGGAACTAAGTCTGCTCGAAGACGAATACGGCAAAGCAATTGATCTCGAAACTTTATGTTTCAAGCCTTTGGGGGAGACCTGTGCGATAGAGTCGTTCACACAGTATTTCCAGGGCCAAATTCAGTATCTTAATGAAGAAAACTGGGCTCAGCAATTAAGTGCGTGTACAAATTCACCTGTGAACTGCTTGCCCACTTTCCAGCAGCCCTTGAAGCCCAACATATTGTTTTCTGACGATAACCCGTTAGAAGCAAAGGCGTTTGTCATAACTGTTCTTCTCAACAGCGACCTGGAAAACCAGAAGCACACAGCTAAGGCCGAGTCGTACGAGAAGGCATTTCAGAAATGGATCGGTGAGATAAAATTGGAGCAACCAGAGCTTCATATATCATTCAGCACTGAGATATCTCTCAAGCAAGAGTTGAACCATTCTTCCAACACAGATATGAAGATTATACTAATCTCGTACCTTGCAATGTTTTTGTATGTTTCTGTGGCTCTCGGTGGAAAAATTCCAACATCACTAAACCTGAGGAACTTTGTTTCCACCAGGTTCCAGCTTGGGTTAGCCGGGATCATGATCATAATCTTGGCTGTTGCTGCATCAGCTGGTATATGCGCACATATTGGGATTAAGTCAACTCTAATTATAGCTGAGGTTATCCCATTCTTGGTATTAGCAGTCGGTGTTGACAATGTTTTTTTAATTGTGCACGAGCTCAAGATGAGGTCTGAGGTGCTGGTAGATGAACCACCGAGTGAGCGGCTCTCACTTGAGAGTCGAGTCTCTCGAACAATGGGTGTTATTGGACCGTCATGCTTTTTGAGCTTTATACTACAGGTCTCCATGTTTCTTCTTGCGTCTTCCGTCAAAATGCCCGCAGTCCGAAACTTTGCATTCTACTCCGCTGGCGCTATCACAATCAATTTTATGCTTCAAATGACGATGTTTGTTCTGATCTTGACAATTGACCAGAGGAGAATTGAGGACGGCAGATTGGATCTCGCCCCTTGGATCCAGGCTGATAACCAAATTTCAATTCAGGGTGATAAAAGGGATCATATTGAATATGACTTTACTCTGTTCATGAAAAACTCTTATAGCCCATGGCTTTTGCATGCACCAAACAAGAGAAAGATATTATCAATCTTTTTGATATGGCTCGGGGTCTCACTAAGCTTGCTCCCAAATATCGAGCTTGGTCTCGACCAGCGCTTGGCCATACCTTCCGACTCATATTTAGTCGACTACTTCAACTCAGTTTATGATTACTTGAATGTTGGGCCACCCATTTTTTTTGTTGTCAAGGACTTGAATGTTACAGAGCGAGGAAGCCAGAAAAAGTTGTGTGGGAAGTTTTCAACCTGCGACGAGTTTTCGGTAGCAAATATTCTCGAGCAAGAATACAAGCGTGGAAACTTGTCCTCAATCGCGGAACCAGCTTCAAATTGGTTGGATACGTTTTTTAACTGGCTCAACCCTGACCTTGATCAATGCTGCCGATTCAAGAAAAATGCCGTGGGAGAAGAGTTCTGCAGCCCTTACGCTTCTCCCCGACAATGCGTGTCATGCTACGCTGATCATCAACCCCCTTACAACATACTGATGGAGGGGCTTCCTACTGGTGTTGAATTTATGATGTACTTCAACCAATGGATCGAAGAACCAAGCGACCCATGTCCACTTGGAGGAAAGGCGCCCTATGGGACATCAGTGAGCTACAACAATGAGACGATAAAAAGCAGTTATTTGCGCACTAGTCACAAACCATTGCGGTCTCAAAATGACTTCATTGTGGCATACAAGAACGCATTGAGAATCGTTGATGAGATACGTGACCATACCCTCTATGACACAGAATTGTTTGCATTTTCGCCATTTTACGTTTTTTTTGTCCAGTACGAGAATATAGTGTGGCTCACGTTTGTTACTCTAGCTGCAGCAGAGCTAATTATTTGGGTGGTAAGTTCGGTTCTTTTGGGGCTGTTCATATCAGCCACTATATTAACGCTCACAGTGGCAGCTGTATTATTGAATATTGGAGGTATAATGTCAGTGTGGGGTATATCGCTCAACGCCGTGAGTTTAGTGAATTTGGTCATTTGTCTTGGTTTGGCAGTCGAGTTTACCGTACACATTTCAAAGGCATATTTGTCAGCAAGAGATGAAACTCAAGAGGAGGTTTCCTTCCACGGCTTCATGACCTTGGATGAAACGGTGGGGAATATGAACGACAGAAGAGTTGAACTAGCATCTAAGGCGCTAGGCAGAGTGGGGGGTTCAGTGCTTGGAGGAATTACAATGACCAAATTGATTGGAATTTCTGTGCTTGCCTACACACAGTCCCAAATATTCGAGGTGTTCTACTTCCGAATGTGGCTTTCGTTGGTGGTCGTGGCGTCTGCGCATGCGCTAGTGCTTCTTCCTATCTTGCTCAGTATTTTTGGTGAGAAATAAGGTTTGCGATAGCGAGCAACCGCTTGCAAAGACGAAAAAAGCATACATAATACTGTGCTGGCTGCGGGAGATCCGCACCGTTTGCATGCCAGTATCGAAAATGAAGCCTAGTGCGGCGGAGGTATATGAGAGCCGTACATGCACAGGAAGACATAGCACCTGTGTTCTCAACCAGGATACGTGACTGCAGGACTACTGACTGCAGGACTACTGACTGCAGGAATATATCGTCAGCACAACTTTCTCGGAAACAGTCGCCCTTCTTAAACACCCCATATTATTTTACTGAACCATGTCTTCAACTTACACGTTCAAATGGTATGTACAAAATTCAATTTTTCTCACATGAAGCATAGTTTTTGTTGCCAGCATTGCTTCAGCATGTCTCGGTTTTTTTTATAGTCACCAGCCTCCCCAAGAAAAGCTTGCTGATGTTTTTTTTTTTCCTTTGTTGAACTAGAAGTCATTTGTCCAAATAATGCTTAAACATATCTGGTCACGCGTCTGCCCATTCACCTGATGCTTTTGAACTGAACTTGAAAAAAAGCTGAGCTTTCTGCTTTTGGGTATCATCCTCATCATTTGTATGGTGACTGCGCCTCGCTTTCGAACAGCTGGTTTAGCCAGTGACGGAAGCGAATGTCTTCGCAATCAACACATAAAAAAAAATACAACTCAGCAAAGGCAATAAAGCATGTTGTACCCCTTGAGTGATTTACTAACTTTACTAGGCCTTCTGGTCCTGAAGATGTTATCGTGACCGGCACATTCGACGAATGGTCTAAGAGTCTCCCTATGGTCAAGCAGACCGACGGCTCTTTTGAATTGACTGTTCCATTTGCTAAAGATGCCCATTTCTTGTACAAGTACGTTGTTGACGGCGAATGGCTCACCAACTCTGCCCAATCAATCGAGACTGACAGCAATGGCATCGAGAACAATATCTTGACAGCAGACTCCTTGACTGCTGCCAATGTCAACTCACAGATCCCTGAAGCTGGGGGCTTGGAGGTTAAATCTGGCTTGCTCAGCACCACTGTTATGCCGTCCACCGAGGGCCAACAGACCACTTTGGGCGAGCCGGGCATCGTGATTCCAACGGAAAAGGACCAGTTAGCTGCCTTCACCACATTCGAGAACACTGACCGTGACTTGAACACCAAGGAGACCGAGATGCAAGAGGCTGCCGCTGAAATGACCCCGGAGGAGAAGAAAAAACTGAAGAAGAAGTTGAAGAGAACCAAGTACAAGCTCAACAAGAAGGCCAAGGCTGCCCTGTTCGCCGAAATTCCTTCTAGCAGAGAGTCTTCCGCCTCTGTCGAAGGAGGCGTTGCTGGCGCCGGCGCAGCGGCCGGTGTTGAAGAAACAGTCATTGTCCCATCGGAGGCCGTCACCACGGCGCATGAGTCTGCTGCTGAGGCAGATGATGTTGTCCAGAAGTCCGTCTCTGTCTCTAGCGAATCTGAAACCGCAGTGGAAGAGAAGGAGCCTGCTCCATACTCCCTCGCTGAGAAGGATATAGCTGCCCCAGCTGTTGTTCCAGACGAGGCCGAAAATGACGCTCAGACCCCAGCTGAGGCCGACAAGGAGCCTGCTCCGTATGCCCTTGCCGAAAATGACATTGTACAACCCACAGTCGTGGCAGCCGAGGAGAAGACTGCTGAGGAGAAGGAGGAGGAAACCAGAGAGACCCTTGACCCCGGCGTGACCCGTGCTGCTAGCGTCAATGCTGTTGTTTCTGAAATCTCGCAAGAAAAGACCGACGAACCCTCGATCCATCAGCCAGCCATTGAAGAGCCCACCGAGAGCCCAAATGTGTTGGCTGCACCAGTTGGTGTCGCCTCAGTAGCCGCAAGCAGCGAGGACGACTCTGCCGCGCCGGCATCTACTAAGGAGGTCACTGCCTTGCCTGTCAACGGCGGTGAACACGAATCCGAAGAGGAGATCATCATTGCGCAAGGCGGCCATGACCTCAAGGCGATCGAGAAGCAAATCGCCGCTACTGAACAAGGCCCAGTCAGCTTAGAGCAGCTCCAGCCGACCGTGTCGGAGGCCAAGCAGTTGGTCGAGGAGGCGCGCATTCCGCTGGAGGATGCCAATACCGAGCCGGTCCCCGCCAAGCAGAAGAGCGCACCTTCTTCTAACGGCAAGGCGCCCAAGACAGACAAAGAGAAGAAGAAGAGAGGCTTTTTCTCCAAGCTCAAGAAGATTTTCAAGTGAAGAGGTTGAGAAACTCTAGTTCACATTGAACCTTCCACTATCGCTGATCACGCGGCGCCGGGCCGCTCACAATAGCCCAACAAGGATAGCCATGTCTTCCTTTGCTAATTCCTGACCAGACCTTCTGTTGACCTACTTTTTGTTCCTATGTAGTTTATGTAATACTACGTCTAATTTATGATGAAAGTACTCGTCAACCCTCATTTTAGTATGTGCTGCTGCAGCCCGAAGAAACTCCCCGGCTACTGGTGTTGTCAACAAATGAACTTTTATTATGCTAATATACATGCGGTCCCACCAACATGGGCCCCAGACTTTCGACGGTTCTCGATACCACCGGCCACGGGAAATACCTAGCGGGCCTCGAACTGCACCATTCTTCTGGTTCTGGCCTTGTAGATGACTCTGTGGCCGCAATCCTTACATCTGATGGCATCGCTCTTCCCCAAAGAGAAGCTAGCACCACACTGGGCACAGTTGTACTTGACACCCAAGGACTTTGTCGTGACATGGCCATGCGCAGCGTGCGAGATCGATGCGGGAGCACTAAAGCCTTCTTTTTGTGGCGAGGACATTTTGGAGGAACAGACGTGAAGATCGAGAGCCGTGGCGCTGAACTTTTTTTCCTTCTCCGTGCCAGATACAAGAGGCGTATGCAGGCCCGCCTGGACTTAGAGGAGCTGACCGAGTGGCGTGGTGGAACAAAAGCGGCAGTGGGGATTGATTTGCTGATGCTCCTGTTCAGGTATAATATCACTACATGTACCAAACACCGAGGCCTTGTTCTGTTTTTGATGATGGGCATGGCTTTGTTTGGCCAGCCCGCCATGCGCTTTGCAATATGCCGCGTGAGCCGGTTGCAATGAAGAGCGGAGTCGTGGATTCAGAAAAAGCCCGGTGGAGCCCTGCTAGAGAAATTCGGTACCGTTAGGACCTTGTTGTGTTTCATGTGAAATTCACTATAGATTCTATGTATATCCGATACGACTTAGGATTGTATTATAAAATGTAAACTAGTTCTACGTACTTTCGGAATGATGTAAATGCGCTGGTATGTATATACACAACGTAAATTCTTTTTCTTCATGTGAAAATTCGGTACCATGCAAATTCTGCACATTGCAAGTTCTTCCCCACTTAGATTTTTTCCTACTGTAATTGTTCACTGCCTGAATTCATTCCTATGTAAATTCGTATGTAGAATCGAAGAACGGTGCCGTTGCGCATCAGAGGCAGAGCCATGTGAGGCCTGGCGATCTTCGCGCGGAGGCTCTAATTCGCCCGCTAATAAACCATAGACCCTCTTCAAAAAAACGAACGCAATTATTTCACCGTCCTGGTGACGTCTGAGATTCTCGGCGGAGAGCGGCTTCCGATATTATTGGTGTCGGTCCAACAGGCATGCGAGAGCTATGCACTGCGGCTGGCCCACACAGCCAGAGGGCCCAAAACACAGCAGGCAAATATGGGGACAGCACCAGCAGTCTGTCCGGACCCCGAATAGCCAGATCTCGAAACGCACATTCCATGGCCCTATCGGCCTAGGTGGTTGTTTTGTAGATGCTATTGTTTCTGCCTCGCAAGGATCTTTTCACCAGGCCTGGCATTGCTCGCTGGCGCCGCGAGGTCCTGGCACCGCATATCACCTGTGAACCCGAGCACCACCAGTAAATCTGAGCACCACCAAGAAACACCACCCACCAAGAAACACCAAAAGTCCAAATCTGGCACACCACCCAAAGTGCCCAGGCCAAAGCGTCCAGATACCCCAACAGAAGAACACACCGTGTGGCCCGGTCTCTGCCGACCACTATTTGCATGCTCTTCTATGACACATCCCGATACGTCTGTCTGTGTGGCGACACGGTGCCCGGCACACACAGCAAGGCGGCGCCCAAAGTGGTGCCCTGGAATGTACACGGGCTCCCAGATTTATATTTCTGCCCGCGCTGCCACGCCCTACGGTGTCCGAACTGCTGCGACGTGGAGGTGGTATGCAAGTACTGCTCCAACTGCATGACCGAGTACACGGACTCCCCAGGCGTGACACGCTGCCAGAAGACCTGCGTCGAGTGTCCTGAGTGCACGGCGCCACTCCGGGTGGCCGTGCGAGACGTCCAGCAAGCCCCGCCAGGCAAGCAGTTCGACTTTGCCTGCGGCCACTGCCCGTACGCCTACACCACGCAGACAGTGACACGGCCCGCGGCCTTGCCAGCAATCTTGCGGCACGAGCAGCCGCCGTTGTTCCGCATGCTCCACGAGAAATACGCCCTTGCCCACAAGCGCCGCCAAGCGGATGCGGCGTCTACCCCCCGTCGCCTCTCGCAGGGCACACTTGCCCGCATGCAGCAGATGGACATGGCTGCCGGTGGCACCACAGCCGTCCAGCCGCAGCCCGTGGACATCGATGCGGACTTCGTGCCAAAACCGCACGTGGCCATTCCCCGGGGCTGCCACCTTACCGCTAAGCACGCGTACTCATGTGGATCATGCGGCTCGCGAATGCTCTCGCCCGCCACTGACGCCCGCCTGATGAAGTACACGGAGAAAGAGCTCGCGCCGGAGGTCGTGCCGCTCGTCACAGCTCGGCTCGCGGACGCCGGTTCCGAGCATGCGGGGCTTACCGTAGGCGGCGACACTGCGTGCGTGTTGAACATCGTCAATCCCATGCCGGGCGAGATTTTCGTGGCCGTGGCCACGCTCGAGCACATTCCCAGCGTCGTTTCCGGCGTGCGCCCGGTTGTGTCCGTGTCGCTCCCCGTGACGCGCGTCACGGTCTCTGCGCGTCGGGACAAAGCGCCCGTGCTCGACTCGGTGCCCACGCTGGATTTGACAAACTCCACCCAGGCAGCGCGGGGCGAGCTCTTGACTAGAACCATACGCCGCGAGGTGCTACGGCGTGCAGCGGGCGCGGACGAGCCGTTGGTGGAACATGGCGCCAACTGGGCCAGCGTGCCGTTCACTGTGACCATTTTTGAAGACGTGCCGGGCGCCAGTGCCGCCATACTGAGCATCTGCATCCCGTTCTACGTCTCTGTGGAGGCCCAGGCGCCGGACCACTGGCCGGCCTCACCCAAGAAAGGTCTCAAGTACGGCTTTTGGGTGTTGTGCGACGTCCCGGCGGCGCCTAGAAGTCCGTCACGGGGAGGTCTAGAAGCCCGCCACGGAGAACCCTAAAAATCCACTACGAGGAGCCCGCTGACCGCGGCCAAGTGGCGCGTAGTGAGGGTATCGCCGGAGTCGCTGGCGGATGGTAACTGCGTGGGCTCCTGCAGCGCCCGGTACTCGTCATCCGACGCATCGGAGCCGTCGCCGTAGTGAACGGGCGGCGTCGCGTCTGCTGCCACGTTGTCGATGCCGTCCACATCCGTGGGTGCGGCCTCCGCAAGCCTCTGTGCGTTGGCCCGCAAGACGGCCTCTCGGATATAAAGCCGTATATACTCCGCGGAGAGCGCCACTGCGGACGAGGTGATGCGCGTGGGTGTCTTGGAAAACGACACCTCGCTAAACACGCGGGCGATGGTGGTGGGCGCGATCATTGGTGAGGTTGGAGTTGATAAGCTTGAGGTTTAGAAGCTTGAGGTTAAGAAGCTTGAGGTTTACAGGTCGCGGCTAAGCTTGGGGTTGAAAAGTTTGGGAAGGCTGGAAATTTTGATGAGAATGAAGAGTTTGGCTGGCCTTGCTGATTTCGAGCGTAAATGGGCTTATTGCTTGGCGGAGGTTTACTGAAATCCTCGGTGATGGCGCAGGCCCTGGCAGTGGCTCTATTTACTGCCTGGTTCTGGGCGCGGGCCTGCGATGAATGCAGTGCGGGGCGCAACCCACGGACCGTATCCTCGCTGCACCAAAGGGCCAAAGGACTCAGTGGACGATGTATTCACTTAATGATGATGGATATGAAACCCCCATGATCATGGAGGCTAGATGAGGATCGTCTGGGTGAACATGGCACTCAATTTTCCCTGCTAAACTAAGTCCACCAGGTATCCCTGCATCTCTTCCCCGGCTGTCAGTTGGAACTGAACTGAACATGGATGTCGAGATAGAATAGAACGCTGCAGATCATAGAGCGTTCAGCAAGGCTAGTCAAGCCATCTGTAAATGGGTATTCATAAGATTCTTTCCATGCAATATACACTAGTAAGGTTATGGATACACGTCCAGCAGAGATAGGAACACTTCAAAGACAGCATGGAGATTCGTTGGCTCTAGTAAGCGGAGTTACCTCTCAGGACTGTATATTTAGGGGGCAGTCGAACATATCTCGAAAGTACCATTGCAATACTATCACCTCTGCACTTATTGGCCAACCCCCTCCCCCATTTTCAATACTCCATGCTCAATATGAGGCTCGGGATTTTCTTTGGATTTTAGGGAGTAGCCAAAATAGCCCACTTGAAAATATGGCCGGTCCCAGCCATTGTCCTGAAAAAGGCCCAAAACGCCAATCTAAATGAACCTTGTACATCTTGGTCTGCCATAGTGCGCGACCTGGCCTACATCCGGTGAGCAATCTTTCACCCGGAGCCCTATGTTGTTTTTCGTGAATTTCCGCTATCTTTCGTGGAGCCTGGTAAAACACACTGGGTCTCGGCAGGCTACAGTATCATTTGGTCTAACGACGTATTTAACGTGCAAAGCACGGCTCGGTTAAATCTCCTGATCTAGCCATCTGTTGAGAAGCACATTTGATCGCGTATACACCCCCCTGTCCATGCCCAGTCTTCACGGCGCCTCCAGGGTGTCGTCATTTATCTCGTTGTTCAAAACAATCGTCGGGGCGGGGCTCTTGTCCATGCCCTTGGCCTTTTCCACGGATGGAATCGCTGTCGGGTTTTTAATCGTGCTTCTCGCCGCTATCACTTCTGGGTACGGGCTCTTCATCCAGGCTTATGTGTCAAAGTACGTGGCCACAGGACACGCCACGTTTTTCAATGTCTGCTCCGTCACATATCCCGCACTCTCTGTGGCTTTTGATCTTGCAATTGCCATCCAATGCTTTGGCAGTGCCGTCTCTTTTTTGGTCTTGATAGGCGACCTCATGCCCACTGTTGTGCCAATGATCCCTGGCGTGCCCGCAGATAGAGTCCGTGTTTTCTGGATTGTTGCGTCGGCGGGCCCATGCGTACCGCTTTCTTTTCTCAAGGACTTAGACTCGCTTAAATACACATCGGTCATGGGGCTTGGCGCCATTGCATACCTTTGCACCTTGGTGCTTTCAGAATCCGTCTTTGGAAATATACCCCCAGAGCTCACGGGTCCTACCCGTTTAACTCCTCAATCTTTGGAAAGCATGTTCTCGACATTTCCCATCATGGTCTTCGCCTTCTCAGGGCATCAGAACATGTTCTCCATCATCAACGAAGCCCAAGATAAGTCGCTTACCTCATTAACGGCCTTGATCGAGACCACCATACTTTGCGCATCGTCTCTCTTTATAATCGTGGGTGTTAGCGGATACTTGACATTCGGAAATCTTGTTGGTGGCAATGTCGTGTTACTTTACCCTAGCTCGTTTTGGACCCAATTTGGCCGTTTCGCAATAGTAGTCATGGTGATCTTTCTGTTCCCGTTGATGATTCATCCAGCAAGAATATCCGTCAACAACATACACCACTGGGTCTCTGAGAGTGTATTCAGAAGCAACAGTATTTCTAGCACGGCTGCCAACGACGAGACATCTGCATTGTTGTACGACGACGAATGCTTTACAGATTTGATTCCACAGAGAAACGTTGTGCCCTTCCCACAAAGGACATTTTGTATCATAACGATCGTGCTTTTAGCTGTGGCATACTCGTTGGCAGTCACTCTTGAATCATTTGCCCTCGTGATTGCTGTGATTGGTGCTACTGGGTCGACGTCAATCTCCTTCATCTTGCCAGGTTTGTTTGGCTACAAGTTGATTGGTTCTGAAGTTGAAACCCCCAGCAAGATTGAAAAAACTCTACGGTTGTTCGCTTTGGCTCTCACGATCTGGGGTTTCGCAGTAATGACCGTGTGTCTTTACGCAAGTCTCGCCTTATAAAATGACTTTGAGAATCCCTGGGAAATTTCAAGCGCATGTAGCATTCGTGTAAAGTTCTAATTGGGAAATTATTTAGTGGCAACGGGAATCCCTTCCTGCTCGTTGTCGGTGTCCTCAGTCCCGCTCCTCACGTCCTCAGCGTTCTGGCCGCGGATGACACGAATAATGATCTTCCCAATCATATATAACCACACGAGAGAAATGATCTGCAAACCACCCAACAAAATCAAAAACCCGTTCATCACATATGAGTTCCAGCATCGTTTCTGAAGCATGCCTGAAATGCACTCGCTGGCGAGCATGAGTCCGGTGGATCTGTGCCAGGTAATATAAAAAAGGTAATTGTAGACGCCGTGCCTCAAGACGACCCATGTCACCACGAAGAGACCAAACATGGCGTCGCACGCACGTGTGTAGCTGGAGTATTTCAAGATTTTCGCCGTGGACAAGAGAATGTCCACCGAGTCCATGATCATGAGAATCAAATTGCCCATTCGGGTGAAGTAGTAGTAGTACGAGCCAATCACCAATAAACAGGTGACGATATGGTGGAAGAACATTTGAATATAGTCCTTTCTCCTGTCCTCGATGTTCAACGCAACTAACTGATGTAGCCAGAACCCGATTGATATGAGGTAGTATTTTTTGAAGATAGCAGTCATTTTGTAGTGGGGCCAGCCAATGAAGATATTGTCAGTGTTGTTCCAATATGGTGAATGGTAGTAAAGATAAAGGCCCATGGCAAAGGAAAAACAGTAGTATACGACCGACCAGCTCTGTTCAGCAAATCTCACCCGAGCTTTGCGGGACAGTACCATAAAAAAGTCTTTGGCAATAGGATCGAATAGGTATTGCATCAAAACTGCCCGCATGAATGTGAGTAAGACTACCCAGTATACCACGTGGTAGCAGTCGTTGATGCCGATATCATAGTAGCTGGTGCCCTCTAGACGATCGCTAAGATACTGTAAATGCACGAATTTAGAAGCATATTTGTGAACTGGCGGGAATATCCGAGCACCAAGCAAATCCCCGAGATATAGAGCGACCAATAAGTTCCGTGTAATGGCGATCTGGTGCCTGTTGATGAACTGAACGACTAAACCCTGTGAGGAGGGCATTTCGGGCGAGACCAGCATATATTTTTGCCAAATTTTAGGTATGAAATAAAGTTCCAAGTGGCTCAGTGGGCGACGGCACTGGCTTGTGTGGATACAAGAGAATCGGATATGGTTGTCGCCTCAGTAGTCTATTCCGTTGCCAAAGAGATCGCAGTGGAAAAGCTGTCCGATTTTTTCGTAATTTACTACTCTGGAACGCGAACTTTTTTTTGTTGATTCAGACCTTGCCGCGTTGAGAAATCCTCGATCTGAGAAGATCTTGGGGCCGGAACGAACGAGCGGCTCAGAGCATGTAAAGGATAGCAAAGTTTGAAGACGAGAAAATTATTCAGGTCCCTCGGTACCGGCTTGTGGTAACTCTAATATTTTTTCCCCAAATATCGTGGATATGAAAACGGCGTATGGGGCTGATATGGACCAATTTGGTCGCGCACTGGGCCAGGGCTATTATTGGGGTCGAGGTCGCGCGGTGTGAACGCAGGTCCTCATCAAGCTGGGAATAGAGTATGTGGCACTAAAAGTGGCAGACCGGAATGGGCCCTGTACCACAGCGCAGCGCGAGAACGCCCAGCCAATACGAAGACTTCGGAATGTCAAAGGAACGCACGTGACGGATAAGGGCCGGGGGCTCATTTCAACAGTTTTGTTATTCCCATACCATAAAGCTCGAGGCCAAGCTCAAAAACCATTTTTTTTTGGTACCGGTCTCGCAATCGGTGTTTACCTGATCTGCCTCATCGTTCGGGCCAAGACATGGAGAGTGCGCTAGCCTGACCATGACCGTGTATGCAAGGCGAAACAAGAAAAGTCAATATTAGAGCAATCTCACGGCTAGTTTGTGGGAGGTTTGGTTTTCTTCTTTGCCGGGAAGAAATGCATGCCGTTATTTTGCGGCCTTTTTCCCAAAATACTTCCATCGCGTCTCGCATATGGCTATGTCTCTAAGAGTAGTGGTGGGTCCAGATTGCACACGCCGATAGCTTGGTCGTGGCCACCTAAAACCCGAGCAATTGCAGAGAATTATAGCAGGATCGCGATTGCTGAATTCCCACCCGCTGAGATCTATCGACTCAACAACATGTATTGTAAGGCCTTTCGCACCAGACTTTCGTTGTAGGTATTCCATGCGAAGTACAAGCCAATCATCTCCTGCATTGCCTCCACGACCTCATCAAGGTTGACATGTGAGTAATTGAAAAAGTTCATGAACCTTTCGATTTTTAGTGTGTCTTTGTCGAGTCTCTGGCTCTCGAGGTTGTCTCCAGGCTGTAGCCCCATATCACAGTCTCCGTCCGTGGCAGTCAAACTCATGAGATCTTCTATGTGCATGGACCCCTGGTTTCCCTCCATTTCTGTCGCCAGGGACCCTTGTGCCCGTATTGTGTTGAGCCGCTTCTCCAAAACCATGGTGATGTAGATGGCCGCCATGGCTATAATATGGGGAGGGAATATCAAATGTAGGTCTGTAATGTAGCTGTCATTTATGAGCGACCAGGAGTACTGTAGCTGGATATTGGAAAGCGTGAAGCCGTACACACTGGCGTTCTCAAGGAGAAAGTCCCGCACCTGCAAAAGCGATCGATATGGATGGTGGAGCACCAAGTACATGTCCATTTCTTCAATGAGGTAGAACTCGAACTCGGCCAACTTGCTCACGTCTTGGGGGATATACTCGGGCCAAAGATTGCGAGCTTCTGAAACAAGAAGCCGGATGTGTTGAGGGCATTCTTCGATTTTACACGCAACGTAAAGACACGTCGTCACCAAAAGATACACGTTGACTTCCTTGAGGGACACTCGGGTAAGAAACCGGGAGAGGTATATTTCCGAGCTGGAAAGTGCAATCTGCCGCACGTTTAAGCGCCGGCCGAGCTTCACAATCAAGTTGTGCAAGTAGATCTTCATATTAATATCGCAATTTATGTGCGGGTAGTCTTTGATGAGCCCGCTTTGAATCATTTTCTTCTCGAGAAGAACGAGCCGCCGGCGGTTTTCAACTAGCTGTTCTCGCGTGACCTGCCACTTTGTTCGTTGGGTCGACGACCAGTAATCTGCCGACATTTGTTGCAGGCTTTTGCACGTGCCGGTTCCGGGAGGCAGAGAGCGTGGCGGAAACGCGGGGCAGCAACAAAGGAGTTTTGAATAAAGCGATGTTTGTGAACGAAAGTGCTAGTCTTTTTGCAATTGTTCACAAATGCATAAATCGTCACAACGTGGGTATGTTTTCGTGACCGACAGGCTGGTATGAGTCGATCTCTCTGATCTCGGATGGACAGTGCGGTTTGGAGACCTGGCCTGCCGGAACGGCCCTGACGGTTGCGAATAGCCTGGGAAAGACTGGCGTGTGACCGACGCAAGGTTTTGGCGTCCGTTGGAAATGTGGGTATATATGAATTCTAAAGAAGAACCGGCACGTGTTTTTATAGAGCATCACAGGAAACGCTGTTGGACCCCACCCAAATTGTGATGCTGGGAAATTGGACGTGCGGAGCATGTTTCGGTGTGGCCAGCGACCCATGACATTTTGGATTCGGGCCCATGAATATAAGTCCAATCCCAGGGATTTTACGAGTGAGAGGTCAATGATTTTTGTAAGACTATCGCTGTATTCTTGCAGAGCTTGTGCCGTGTCGGATCCACTGTATCGCCGCCTTTTACATGCCCCACTATATTGCTCCATTGCAGTCCCACCATTGCCCAACACTTGCTTCACACGGTCAGTACCCTGAACCTCGATAATAGCTCTGGGACTTTCAATCTTGGAAAGGCCCAAATCATCGTACAGCCAACTGACTCACTCGCCTGGTGCCCCATATACGTTCCTGCCTCTATTCAAAATGTTCATGAGTGCCAGGGTAAGCCCAGGGCCTCCGCGCGCCAGTTGATACTATTCATCTAGATGCCATCCTACTTATTCATGTCTCCCCATATTTGAAAAACAAGCAAATAATATAACAAGATAAGGAAAAAAAAATAGAGAGCACGCTCTGGAAAAGCCGACAGTCGAAGCCGTTTAGTGTTTGCATTTCTGCCGACCGTCCTGCTATGGGTCTACTCAAAGGGGAGTACTGCGTCGTATATTCTCTCGGTGCAATACCTATCTATTAGTGCTCACCTCACCCCGGAATCCCACTATAGACCTCTCCTCTTCAAAAATGTCGCCCAACAAAAACTACCACACCTCCAAACCTGAGGTGGATTCTGCAATTGACCGCGATGCCCCGGAACACCCGGTAGCCCAGCTTTTGGATGAGGATGACTACTTCCATTCGCACTCGGCCCCTTCTTATTTGGCCGAGGTCGAGGATCAGGTTTCTCGGTTTGTAGACCACCATATGGCCACCGGCAAGCGAGTCGTGTTGGTGACCAGCGGAGGAACCACGGTGCCTTTAGAAAACAACACCGTTCGGTTCATTGACAATTTTTCGGCGGGCACGAGGGGTGCAACATCTGCCGAGTATTTCTTGGAGAACGGCTATGCGGTGATTTTTCTACACAGAGAGTTCTCTCTTTTGCCTTATTCAAGGCACTACAGCCATACGACAAACTGCTTCTTGGACTACATGGTAGAGAAAGACAACAAGGTGGAAATCAACCCTGAGTTGGCCGACGAGATGCTCGTCGTGTTGCGCAAGTACAACGAGGCCAAGAGCTCACGGTCGCTTCTCCCCGTTCCGTTCACCACAGTCAACCAGTATCTCTATACATTGCGCTCAATTTCTGAGATCTTGGAGAGAATTGACTGCAAGGCCTTGTTTTATCTAGCTGCGGCGGTTTCGGACTTTTTCTTGCCTTCTTCTAGGTTACCAAAACACAAAATCCAGGCGCAGCCCAGTGGTAAGTTGACAGTAGACTTGGAGGCCGTGCCAAAGTTTCTCAGACGCTTGGTGGACAGCTGGGCCCCTCAGGCGATGATCGTGTCGTTCAAGCTTGAAACTGACAACTCCATTTTGATTCGAAAGGCTAGTGAAGCCTTGCGTAGATATCACCACCAATTGGTCATAGGTAACTTGTTGCAAACCCGCAAGAAAGAGGTCGTTTTTGTGACGCCCGATGGTAGAGAGAACTGGGTGCATTTGACCCAGCGCCAAATCGACGAGCAGGCCGAAATTGAGAGTCTCATCATTCCCTCTGTTATTTTGGAGCACGAAAGATGGATCGTCAAGTGGAATGCGGCAAAGACTCGCTCTAGTTAAAGCTGGACAGAAACTCCCTCTAAATACCGAACAAAAGGAATGAATTGAACTACGAGGCAAACATATGCTTCTCATACGCTTGAAAAACTTTTCTTATCATACATCAATCTTTGTTTCTCTATTCACAAGAAAGATATCCCGACGCCGTACTGAATGCCCTTTCTTAAGTAGTCGGTGGAGTGCGCTGTTATTGGAAGCACAAAATTAAGCTCAAACCTAGCCAGTGGGTGATTGTAGAGGATTCCAGTGCCGATACTGATGGAGTGTTCTCTCATGAGTTTCTTCATCACGTTGGAGAAAGAGTCGCCTCCTTTCACAAGCTTGCCGGAATTGACAAATGTGTGGAATTTGAAATTTGAGTCTTTCGGAGTTCTCGGTATGTGGGATAGAAGAGACAATCCCCCACTGAGGAAAAAGTCTCCTCCAACGGAGGAGTTGTTGTCTTTGGGCCCTAAGCCCTGCAACAAAAACGAGCGAACATCATTGGGCCCACCCATATGAAACCTGTCTAGAACATTACTGGTTCTATTATTTGTGCCAAAAAGCGCACCTGCTTTGTTTGACGTTATCAATGTATGTTTGTCACTCAATTTACAAGCCATCTGACCTTCCCACACGAGCTTTGTGAAAGAGACATTATTGAGCAGAAAGAGACCGCATTTCTCAAGCCCAACACGCGCAAAACTTCCCATTGTGGGCGTGATGGGGTGGTCGCGTGTATCATACTTGATGTTGAACAAAACTGACGATTTCAACGTGTCTTTCAGCTGGCGGATCACCTCCATTGATCGTGAGCCGTGGTTGCTGAGTCTTCTCCAGGCATTCTCAAACGAGAGATCAAAGTTGAGCTTTGAATCAAACCTGCTGGATATCCTGTGCGTAGTGCCTTTGGTATCAACACTGCTCTGGATCCAGTCGAGGTTTCTTGTGTTGACATAGACCAGCGAGTCCCAAAGAAAGCGCGAGTCATTGTTGATTGGCTGCGAGTAGTTAAACACATATGACGAGGGAGTTTTTGTGCCTGTAACTGCATCGAAAACAACATTTTCTGCGCCCCCAAAGAGGTTTTTGAGCTGGAATTGTATGTAACCGTCGCCCTCTCCATTACCGATATTCGTGCCTGTTTTGGCGTAGAATTTCTTTTGTGGCACAATGTTGAAGACAGGAACCATGTCTAGGGTGAGAGACAGCGTCCGTGCCCAGCGCTGTTTTGGAAGCTGGTGTAAAGATACCTGGCAGTCCTCAAGAATATCGTGTTTTGCGAGATTGTGATAAGCCTCATCGATGCCCTTGAGGACATCCTCTAGCGTGACCAAATCTCGCTTTAGTAATGGACGCAATTGTGCGCCAAGAAAACTGTTTCGAAGGTGCTGGCTGTTCGTGACTTGCACGTTTTTTGTTCGAACGGGAATGGTGGAGTTTTCAGCAAAGAGACTTTCCAAGAACGCTCGGCTCTGTTCTACCATGAGCTGCTGTTTTTCATCAACAACCTTCTGTAATTTTTTTTCCTCCAAGCTCAATTCGGCCTCGGCCGTCTGGGCCGGAGAGAGTCTGTCCATTAGCAGGTCATCGTGATCGAGCGACATTGCAGTGTAAAAATGCAAAGCAAATCCTGATTTTCTTGACGCGGGTTTGTTTCGCAGTAGCGGGCCTGCAGAAAGCACGAGCCACGCTTCAATCTAGAATGAGTTATACACGGGTGGACATCAAATGGACGGGTATGAAAAAAGGTTGTCTTTAATGAATGGCTTAAAGTCAGCTCACGGTCCTTTTTAGGTCTATATTTCCATGGCCACGGCGGTCACACGGTCAGCACAGCTGGTGCAGCCAGTATGATCTAGCGAAGTGACAGACAACTGGGCATCGTGAAACCGCCGTTTACTGGGGCAGCAGCACCGACACAACAGGGACCTCTGGCGCGTTGGGGTTCATGAACTCCCCATCTGGTAGCTGGATGCCGGAGCTGATGGAATCCGTGTTTTGCTCACGCGTGTCCTCCTCGACCAAAAGCTTGATACATTCGCGGCCGGAATCGGTCTGGAAGTGCCGGCGTAGCGCGTCAGCACGCGCAAATTTGCGCCCACAGCCGAAGGGCGTGCCCTCCCTGAGAATTCCCCGGCACTGATACTTCTTCTCGCCCGAGTGCAATTCCTCGTGACGCTTGCGGTCGTGCTGCCGCGCAAAGGCCTTGCCGCAGACGTTGCAGATGAACGGCCGGTCATCAGTGTGGGTCCTCAAGTGTGACTTCAAGTTGTAGGGTCGCGTGAACTTCTTCTCGCACAAGTGGCACGCATACGAGGAGGGGTGGATCTGGGTCCGCTTGAATACAGACGCCGAGGATGCGAGCACGAGCATCTTCTCGCGCGAAGACCTGGCAGCCTCAACTTCGTCTTGGTGAGGTGTGTTGTCGGTGTCTAACGTGTCATCATAGGCCTTGGAACCGGCGGTGCTCGACACGGAGCCAGACCGTGATCGAGATCGCGATCGCGACCGAGAGTGCAGCTGCACCCGGACTTTTAGTAGATGCGCCGATTGGCGGCCCCGGCGCATGGTGCTGTAGTCATCCGGGCGGAGAAAAGACTCGGGCTCCATGTCCGAGTTCGCGGATTCGCCGGGGCTCTGGAGGTTGGCTGAGTTAGGGCTCAGACAGTTGTGCCACGACCGCGACGGGCTCGGGGGGTTTACTGATAGCGACGGGCTTGGTGCCCGCGACGGCTGACCCGGCCGCTGTAGCTGGTTGCCGGAGTAGTTGAGCCGTTTCTCCAGCGGCGAGTTGTGAGAGGAGTTGCTGAAAAGCGAAGGCGTGCGCGCAGCCATTTGCTCAGGCGCCTGATGGATGGAAATGGTCACTTGCGTGTCGGGCGCATCTACCTTGCCATTGTAGTTGGAAAGATTGTTTTCGGTAAGTTTATTTTCAGGGACTTCGTATTTGCCGAAGAGATCCTGGAACGCGTCAGCTACCGGCCAGTTTTGCTGGCTTAACATGGCGTCCGTACCGTAGTTCACGCCAGTGTCGGTCCCCTGGAACGCCGCTGCATATGCCTTCTGAGCGCTGCCGTTCCCGGTGCGCAAGTACACACTGTCGGTGTACAAGCCATGGTCCACGGTGTTCATGTCTGCCAAGTTGGTGGACGAAATAGAGCCTCCCAAACCGATCTCCTGGCTGAACGTGTCGTGGTCCCGGGCCTGGTCGAAGAAGCTCGCAGGCGGCTCGGCTGCGTCGCTGAAGTTCGACGCGGCGTCGTGGAACAACGAGTGCGCGTTGGACCCGACATCCGAGTACGCCGACTGCGTGGTGAGAAGCTCTGTGGCGCGGACATCGTAGCTCGGATTTATGCTTGAGGGCGAGAGGAAACCAGGACTTTCAGGCTTAGTGTTTTGGTTCGGGTTGGCGAACATCACAGGGTTACACTGGAACTGGGCGTGGTGGCCGGGGGTGGGCCCGGCGCTGTATAGGGCCGGGTTCTGTGAAAAGGCTGGATTCTGTGAAAAGGCGGGGTTCTGTGAAAAGGCCGGGTTCTGTGGGAGATCTGGGCTTTCCGTGGAGAACTGGGGGTGTTGCACGAGCGTATGCGAGAACGCCATATTCTGGCCCAGAAACAGCGAGAAGTCCTTCTCGGAGATGCGGTGGCCCGGGCTCCGCCCATTTCTTGCGAAGGTGGCCTCGCCGGCGGCGCCAGCGGGAATAAAGTCAATGGGCAGCGGCGACGGGGGGAGTATGTCGTAGAAAAGGTCGTCTTCGCCTTCGGCGGGTAAATGTGCCATGTTGACCGGGGGACTTGAAATGGGGGCGAAGGAGAGTCGATGGCCGGAGCAGGGAAACTGGCTCCAGAAGTGGGGCCAATGGTGTACCGCAACAGGAAAGCAGGGGGCCTGTGTGCTGGTCTTGCCGGGGCAGTTCTAGGGACTTATTTGGGGGGATTCGGTAGCCTCGACCGCGCAGAACAACACAGAAGGCAGGTCGCGGCAGCGTCAATGTGTGCCAATCCAGAAAGCAATTAGGCCTGGCAGAGAGCAGAAAATCGGAGGGAAAGAAGTCTGGGTGCTATTGAAACGATGGCCGGGTAAGAAAAAGAGTGGCTAACGGGGCCAGTACCGGACCGATGTTCAAGCGGCGATATCTGTGCAGGTCCGGAACTGGTCCGGGAGCACGTAGCGAGGAAGGCGCACCTGGCACTTCCATTGTCTGATGATATAGCCAAGAATGACAGGATTCGCGGGGTGATCCATTCGGAACGGACTAGTTTCAGCCAATCGTCGGCATCCCTGAAAATCATGCATATGAATGAATATGACGCGATTGTTCCACTCAGGCCCAGGACAGAATTGGCCGTGCGATCCATTGGGCCTGCGTGTGATTTCCCAAACGCATATACGGCCCAGTCGCTGTTCGGTGGCCCCGCCTAAAAAGAGGTTACATCTCGACGTGGCTGGAGATTATTCGGGGGGTTCCAAATCCGTCGACTTTCGGGTGGACAAAAACTATCCTGCTGTCTATAATGTATACGGGGCCTGCAGACGTCTCTCATAGAAGGCCCATGGAGCCTGCGCTTCGCGCGAGTTTCCAAATTCCGTTTTTGTACCGAAGCGCTGCCGAAATGGCAGATACGAAGTCAACCCGATGTCTACATCTGTCCTAAATCCGGGGAGCTGCCTCTTGCTTGAATGAGTTCGTCGTAATTTCATGCCTCGCGAAGTATGGTTGGTGCCACTTGGCTCCAGATGCACGTCCTATCCGAATGCGGTGGATGCGGCCGATTGATGGTCATGACCAAATTCGCGTGGGGCTGTGCAAGATGCCCGGTGCTGCACCCAGACCTTGCCAGCCGCGCGAAGGGTCTGGTGTCGTATTCTTGGTGTATGAGTCGGCTTCATGGAATCCCAAAGCTCGGAAAGTTTTGTCAAGCAGCACGGTCTTGGCATGCTTTCGAAGATGCCGTTACACGTAGAACTTCGCCGGGCAAGCCACAGCAAAGTCATGGACCGCATCGTAATTTTGACTTCTCCTTTCAATATCCCGTTTAGTCGCGCCAGGTCTTCAAGCGGTTGGTGATACATCGAGTATTCCTTCAGCGACATGCATCCTTTTTCATTTGACCAAAGGTACAGAACTTTCACTCAAGGTACAGAATTTGAACCAAGGTCCCATCAAGGTTCACGAGCCAGAACCGTACTTTTCAAGTGACTTTTGCGCTTGGTCTAGTGTATTTCTAATCCGCGCACACAACAGCTTTTGTGTTAATTGCACAGCATGACAATAGAACGATGTACACCGTCCGCCACATGCACATCAGAGTCTTGCATTGTTTCATTGGCAAGAATATGCGATGACAAATTCGCACTTCGCAAAATATCACGCCACCACATCTACCACCACGTGCCAGACGTCCGGAGCGAAGGTCTTGACTTTTTCCAAGTGGGTGACAGGCCCCCCAAAAAATCCCTGCACTTCATCAACAAGCGTTGTGAATTGGTCCTTGTGTACATTCTCGTGCACGTGTACAATTGTGGGCTCTCCGGAGGCCTTACTTGCAAACCGCGCGACTGGCCAAGATGGCTTCAGGCTAGGAAGCAAACCGAGATTTACATGGCAAATTGGTGCAAGCTCCCAGTCAGCCAATCGCTGCGGCGCACACTCGTTGGTTTCATGGAAAACAAAAGCCCTGAATCCTTGGGCTAGGAAGCCGTTGATCTCGCCTTGTGTTACAACCTGGTCGCTTCTGAACACCTTGTACTTATGCCCGTTTCTCTGTAGACCTCGCACCAAACCCTCGATAGACCAGGGATTGATTTCCCAGCAAAAAACAGAAGCCCCATTTGATAGGTATGAGAGGGTGAAATACCCGATTCCAGCGTACAAATCAAGCACGGTCTTTCCCTCGAGGTGATCGTAATTATCTAGAATTCTTTTTTTCTCTTTGATGTTTCCCCGAGAGAACATAGTGTATCTTGGAGCCCACGTCTGGTGGATACCGTTCTGAAATACCGTGCACCAGAAAGCATTTTCGAAGTCGGACGGAAACGGCTCAGCAAACAATTGTGGTGTAGGGTCCGGACCAAAGTCTCCACACAAAGGCATAATATTGAAGGGTCTCCGCATGGCGTCCTTCTCGATGATTGGCTTGTTTACTCCAAAATGTGTGATGGTACCAGGAAATATTGTTTGCATGTACCGAAAAAAATCAATTTTGTTAATCAGAGAATCAAAAGCCTTGAGCCAGAGGTCTGAATCAAATGATCCGGTGTTGAAAAGAACCAAGGGTGGATACACGGACCATTTCTTGGGTGTCTTTTCCACAAGTGAGGGAATCTTGCTTCGGAAATCGTCGCTCAAATGTTGTTCAAGGTACCGTGTGACTTGTCCTGCGAAAGAGTCATCTTGAATAGACGTCGGTCCTTCTACAGCCGCAACCGTGATCTCCCCCTCATGCATCTTGAGTAATTCAGTAGTCTCCTCAAGAGAACCACGGGACAAGAGTGTATACCATGTGCCATGCTTTTTTATTTTTTGGGACTTGTCTAGTAAGTTGTTAACTTGGAGAATTATCTTCAACGACTTCACGATTTGTGCATTCTCCGTGTGGATTTCCGCACCCATTGTACGTTCAATAAGAGCCTGGGCCTTTTTGCACTTACTCTGTGAATGTAGTAAGGCGGCTTGAATGCGCTCAGTGTGCCTTTATGTTCTAGTTCGTGTCTTTTGGGGATCATTGATATCGGGTGATCATCGCGCATCGCGGTCTCGAGATTCGAAGTGTGGAAACATCTTGTGGGGATGAGCGAGATCATGTTGAATTTTTTTCGCAAAAATGTGATATAGAGGGAAGAAGCCTTCGACTGAATTCAGGTACAAAACCTTTTACACGTAACGGCAAACATTCTAAAATCATTGAAGCCGGGTGCATAACCCATGCTGCACGAAGGAAATTGGGGTATGCACTAATTGGGTGTCTGAATCGAGAAACTGGTACGGACAGCCAGACGGTGTTTTCCAAAAAGAGACTCTGTTTAGAGATTCTTATTCTAGAGGGCTCGAATTTGCAGTGGCACCTATGAATGTGGAGCATTCAATTTGTTCTTGATCTTGAACTGCTGATTCGCGTGAAAAAACAAACAAACATAGATACAAAGCTTTGCTTCAAATACTCCCAATGTTCCGAGAAATGTAAATTCAATCGAGTAGGAATAGAGGTTTACAGATTGTGTTGAGAAAAAACCAGAGACCTGGTGAAATGCGGCTGCACTTATTTCGTTACCGTCTCGCCTTTAGGCCCAGGCTATTGCCGGCTCCTCGCTGTCCCTGAAACCGGCAAAGGCCGGCACGATCGGTAAATTCAACAAAGATGCCAGCTAATTGGCACACTTGGCATCCCCAAAAAGATTTCTAGTGATGATACGCCGGGACTTGTTCTGCTAAACCGTGAACGTTTTATCGAGGAAAATAACAGGAATATCAATCTGAATTGGCTTCCAAAACAGGCCGGCACATGGGAGTAATATATCCTGGAGCGCCCGACGTGGTTACCTGAGCTACGGGGAGGCAGGCAGTACTACCATTTAAGAACCGAGATGCCCGATTTATAAAATCACACCACTCGCAAAATACAACGGGAAACTCAAAAACCGATAACTTCAACTTATAAAGGCGGGGATGCAGTTCAAGAAATCGACACCACAGCGCACCAAGACCGCCGCGTGCTCAGGCCCGATAACAATAGGCAATACCACCTGCCAATCCCGGCACATGCGAATGAAATCTGCAGGCATAATTCTCTCAATTTGTCAAGAGAAAGAAATCCCTTGGAATGTTTTCCCACGTACAAAATGGTTTGACATTTCAATTTTGCCGGGGCCCACCAGCACATTTCCCTCGCCGCTAGTGCTTGGCCCGGCTTTCTCGTTCGAATCTAGTAGATATCTCGCGGCTCACAGCTTGCGCGCACTCCCCCGGCATTGTTCCTTCATGGGCTGCCCCATAAGCCCCTCGACATTTCCCATGGGGCTTTTTTGTTTTTTTCTTACCAGTAGTACTCGCGTCCTTGACTTCCCTGGCCATCTTTCATATTGCTCACAGGCTCCTAAGTTGATAAAAGGAGATTGCACAGCTGTTTGGATTTTCTGCTGGCACCGATCCATCTCAGTCCCTCCTGCCTGAAACTACCCCGTAGGACAGAAAGTATAGTTTCCGTCATTGCAGTCACAAATCGTTTGCCTGCCTCTTGCGCTGCCCAATTGAAACCCTGAAGCCCCGAAAAAAACACATTAGTCAAGATGGATCCAAAAATGTCAGAGCCTCTGTCGCATCCCACCCCATGCATATCCCCACAGAACCCTCAGCCCACGGAGAGCCCTCCGCAAAATGCAAACCCAGAGTCTCTATCTCGCTCGGAAATCAACCCTGCGAGCGCTACCGCGGGCGGCAGGATCATACTGAAGAATGTCTTGTATGTGGGTGGCTTGAGCAAGTCTGTTTCGGAGGAAATTCTACAGGAGTTGATGGGCACCCATGATGCAATCACCTCCATCAAACTTTTGAATGACAAGAACAGGCCTGGGTTGAACTATGCGTTCATTGAATTCCAATTGGATGAACAGGCCCTTGCTGCGTTGGAAGCCTTCAACGGCCAACCGCTCCATGACTCCGTGCTCAGGATCAACTTTGCCTATCAATCATCAACATTCACCACGTCCCAAAATACCCATGAGCAGTTGTTTAACATTTTTGTGGGCGACTTGTCCCCCGAGGTCGACGATGAGACCCTTTACAAGTTCTTTTCGCACTTCCAGTCCTTGAAACAGGCACACGTAATGTGGGACATGCAGACCTCACGGTCCCGAGGCTACGGCTTCGCGACGTTCCGTGACTCTGTAGAAGCAGATTTTGCGTTGCAATCAATGACCGGCAAAGTGCTTCTTGGCCGTGCTATTCGCTGTAACTGGGCTTCTCATAAACAGGCCCCTGGACCAAGACAGAATGCCGTACGCACTCAAAACCAGAGACCGTACCGAAACCAGTATCCAAGGAACCAGAATGGCGCGAGCCCCAGTCTTCCCAGCAACCAGATTTTCGTCATGGAGCCATCCCAGTTTCTGCTTCCAATGCCACTTCCTGGCCAGGATCTCCAACAACAAAATTTTATGCAGGGCGCAGGCCCTCTGATTACACCCCAGCCATATGACGTGATTGTGAGGCAAACCCCATCGTGGCAAACCACAGTGTACTTAGGCAATGTGGCCCATTTCACGCAACAGAACGATATTATTCCAATCTTGCTGAATTTTGGATACATAATCGACTTTAAATTCCACCCGGAAAAAGGATGCGCTTTCGTCAAGTATGATAGCCACGAAGGAGCGGCCCTGGCCATCTCCCAGCTAGCCGGATTTAACGTCAACGGAAGACCTTTGAAATGCGGCTGGGGGAAAGTCCGCGTTCCTCCGACCAACCCATATCAAGCGTACAATGCAGTTATCCCTCCAATGTATGGTGGGGGGCACTAGTACCGCCTGTGTTCCGCGAGCGAGTCTTACTAGAATGAAATTGTGAGCCCTAAACCGCTCGCTTTCCGCTTTCGCGCTAGATACAGTGTCAATCTTCATGGGACGCAATGCAACAGGTCTAATAGCAGGAGAAAAACTAGGGTGTGCAAACAGTCAATGTGTAGGAATTGATCAAAAAAATATATAATGTGGTGTATTTTATTTCCACACTTCGTATGGGATCTTTGGTGCTCCCCGCGTTTTTCTAGCAATGAAGCGCACCCTCACTTGGATGGACATGAGCAGGCGATTGAAAAAAGAGCCTCGAAAAGTCTTCTCAAAGCCAACAACACCCCTGTTTCTGGACATCAGATTCTTTCGCACACGAGATATCTTTTAGTTCTGGGTGACCTCACTGAGAAGCTTAATTGAATTCGAAGATATTCTTCTATAGGCTAAGGATCACGCTCCCGGATAAGATACTCAAAATATTGATAAAGTCCGCTCACATACGCTGACGAGAGAAGAAACTATCCTTCTATAAATCATATAAATCACATCTGGATAGTGATCCCTCAAGGTTTTCGGAAACTTGCTACATGTACTCCCTTTTGTTGACCTTGGTGATTCTATTGATTTTATATATTTGCATCTTCGCCAGCAGTCCATACACGTTGCTCGACTCTCTATTTAACTTCGACAGGTTGACGTTCGCCAAAACGCTCTTGACCAAAAAATATCTTGGATTCGGTACTGCCCTTCTTCTTGTTGTCATCAGCGCCATTTCATTCCAGCCCTACAAAGTTTCGCTGCTCTCCAAAAGATTACTTTCGCTAATGGCGGACTACAAACCAACATTGATGAACCGCAACTGGCATCCTGGCCGGGCGCGACCACAGAGATATAGCAGAGAAACACGGCTCGCTTACAAAACTGGCGGCGAAATCGGCGGTTTAAGCAATGAGGGAAATACCTGTTTTATGAACTCCGTGCTCCAGTCTTTGGCTTCGTCGAAGTCCCTCGTGAAATTTTTTAATGATAACATTTACGATGATACAGAGGTCCACATCAACGGCGAAATAGAAAAGGTAAGAACAGGCAATTTGAGCTCGCACATGAAATTCACGGCGGCACTCAAATGCTTGCTTGATGATCTAAATGGGGCATATGGTTCTCGCGGCAAGGAATTTAGCACGCGCATGCTCATGAAAAGAATGCTCGACGGGCCCAAGCAGAACTTCTTCCTGGGTTATAATCAAGAGGATGCCCAAGAGTTTTACCAACTGGTGATGCGCATTGTGGAAAAGGAATACAAGAATACCTGCCTGAGTCAACCATCCTCGCCAGAGCCGGGATCCAAAGATGATATGTCAAAGTTTGTACGCTCTGTGGACATCCCAAATCATATATCTGGCTGTGAGCATCTCGGTGAATTAGGGACAGTGTACGTTCCTGCCCACCAAATCGACCCGAACGTGCCTAATAGTGAAGACAGGCTAGCCCCATTGGAATTGGTTACGCCTGTCGATGGCGTCACTGCCGAAAGGATTGGTTGCATAACGTGTGGTGAAATCGGCGGAATCAGGTACTCTGTTAACAGTGGATTGAGTTTGAATTTGCCATACGATAGATCATACGGCACGCACTATGAGCTTGTACAAATATTGAACGAGTGGAAGAAGCCGGAACTCATCGATGATGTCAACTGTAATAGATGCAGCTTGATTCAAACAAGAGAGTTTTTACAGGAAAGCATCGAGACATCGAGCAACAAAAAATTGACTACGCACTTCTCCAAGCGCATAGACGACATTAGTCAGGAGCTCGAAAAAGACTACGTTTCAGACGAAGTCTTCGAGAAATTGACCACAAAGCAGATGATTCGGAAAACGACGAAGTCTAAACAAATTTTAATGAGCAGACCTCCCCCTTTGCTTTGCATACACATCAACCGATCCGTGATAGACCCCAACACCTTCATGATAATGAAGAACGGGAAAAGTGTGTCGTTTCCGGCTGTTTTGGACTTGAACAACTACGTTGCCGATCCAAACTCAATCAATATGGACGCAAGACTACCATTCAGCAAACGAGATCAACACAAGGCTGAAAAGATAAATGATCAGGATACTGATCACGCCCTCACCTCACTTGAAGAGTCGAGCGAAAAGGCATCAAGCCCCGAGGATTTCTCTGACTCGCCTGTGGAGGCGCACCAGCCTCTTCCGGTAGAGAATGAAGACTTAAAGTATCGTCTTAAGGCAGTTATTTCACACATGGGCACGCACAATTATGGGCACTATATTTGTTACCGGCGTTGGCGTGGAATTTGGTGGAAAGCCAATGATGAAGCCATCTATACAACTACCGAAGCAGAAGTGCTTTCGTCTCCAGGCACATTCATGCTATTTTATGAGTTGAAAGATTCTAGCGACGAGGACCAAAAAGAGCTTTCGGATGAAGAGGGGGATGAAAGAAACGACTCCGCTACCCCAAACAGCGCATGCTCTGATATTTTTTCTCTGCTGAGCCTGGATAACGAAGAAGATGAAGATCTGAAAGATTTCACCAACTCCAACACCTCCATTTTCGGAGATCGCCAGAGTGATTCTGAGGAGGAGCGAAGAAAATTGTTTCCTGATTCCGAGTTCAACCCCGGTGAAGAGCGTGCCTATCAGTTTTAAAGCTGGATTTTGAATATGATCATACCAGTGTCAAGCCGAGATAAGTATATCTTGATATCCCGTTTATTCTCTGTGAGTGTTTGGTTAGTTGCGTGACACAGACCGATTAAGAACTAAGACATAAGATATCGGTATGAGGGTTCAATGTATAAACAAATAGAAGCAACATCCTGTCTATTCAGTCTTGTTTCGAACTGAAGACAAACCTTTTGGCCGGTGTGATTTTGGAATTATCGCTCCAGGAACACTCGAGCTGATGCGCTTATGCTAGTATGCTGGGTGTTGAAGCATACACACAGAACGAGAATCTATGTATGCGACAGTTTCAGTCTCTGACTCAGTACCATACGACATCCTGTGATATGCACAAGAACAAAGAATAACGGGAATAAAGTAGCATGGGATAGTTGTCGAGACAATACTGCTGGAGGTTGTCGCAGTATTGTTTGAGAGCTTAAGTGTCTGATGTATTAAGGTTATTCGGGATTGTCAGGAATCATAGTGTAGCTAATGGGTCTTCGAGGCATGTAACAATAACAATCAATAGCAACATTAGCCAAAAAGGGGAATATAGAATGAAAAGACAACACGTCATTTTATAACAATAAACCTCGGGAGTACTGTACACTCTCATTCCGAAAGCCGAGCCAACAATGTGCAGTCATGTATTCAATACTATCAAAGATCGCGATGCTCATCTCGAGTAACGCACTCGTGCATTAAACGGAAAGAGCAGAAATGGGCAGAAAACTCAAAGGAAGACAATTCCAAGCAAAAGGCTTAAAAGGTGCTCTTCAAGTTCACATAGCTCAGGAGAAGGTCGAACTACACGCCCAAAAAGCTCTCGAAGAACAAACCCAAGCGCAAAAAGATAAAGCGAAGTCTATCAAAAGTGGAGGGGCAAAGAAGAGACAATCATCAAATGTCGCTCAACAGAAATCTTTTGTTCCATTCAGTCCGAATGAAAATTTACTCTTAGTGGGTGAAGGTGACTTTGCTTTCGCATGTGCACTTGTGCGGCAGGATCTTATTTTGCCCGAAAACTTGATTGCAACAGGATTTGACTCAGAGACTGAGATGCAGACTAAATATCCCGAAGCTATGGAAAATGTGAATTTCTTGAAAGAAAGCGGAGTCTCTGTTCACTATGAAGTTGATGCCACGAACCTCATGCAATCCTTAAACTTGAAGTCTTCCGGCAAGAACCAAAGGATCAAAATCTTTGAAAATGGCAAGAGACTCAATTATATTATGTTCAACTTCCCCCACAACGGCCGGGGAATAAAAGATGTGGACAGGAACATACGAGAGCACCAGAAGCTTGTTCTTGGGTATTTCAAAAGCTGCACTGCCTTGTTTGATGTCGTCAACAAACGCTCCAATTCAGCGGCCTCAGGCTACCTATCCGAGGAGAATAGCACAGCCGAAAAAATCATAATTTCTTTGTTTGAAGGAGAGCCTTATATCTCTTGGGGAGTGAAGGCATTATCCAGAAGTGCAGGATACCGTGTTGAGAGATCTGGGGCATTTGATTGGCCGTTTTTTGCAGGATATCTCCATAGACGTACCAACAGCTTGAGGGATACCACCAAGCCCGCTTCTGAACGTGATGCGCGAATGTACTTGTTCGACAAAGCTCTCTCGAAAGAAGAGTTTGAAAAATTGACGGGCAAAAAGAGCAAGAAGAAAAATAACGATAGTGACGAAGACTAAAGCGGTTCTTCCAATCTCGTTTATTATGCTGGAAAAACCCGCACACAGTCATCGATGAAGAAAATCTCATGT
Source organism: Metschnikowia australis (assembly GCA_019285895.1). Classification (NCBI taxonomy): domain Eukaryota; kingdom Fungi; phylum Ascomycota; class Pichiomycetes; order Serinales; family Metschnikowiaceae; genus Metschnikowia; species Metschnikowia australis. The sequence continues at coordinate 761,752 of JAGSXI010000006.1, forward strand.
GTCAAAGGGTCCCGAACTTTCCCATTTCGAACAAGATTGTCTCTTTCAAACTTCCCTTCGGGATTAAGCAATTTGTCAAATGGGTAGATGTTTCCATTCGGGAGTTTGAATGGGTTGTTATATATACTGGTGATGAGCTGGGCGTAAGGTAGGTTCTGACTCAAAGAGTAAAGTTCGGGCGAACACACGGGACACTGATTGATTTTCTGTAGGAGCTTGTAATACTGGTTTGGACCGCGCAACGCCAAATCACGCAAAGAACTGGAGTCCAAATTATCCAAAACACCAACACATTTGTCGACCTCGAAGATCGTATTATGCCGGTTGCAAAAGCAGGATTTTGTTCTCAAGCTGAAGAGCCCCGCAGAAAGATAGACAAGCAATGGGTAAGTCTGGGGGATACCATATACTTTTGTGTAGTCTTTCGTAAAACACTCGGATAATTCTTGCCAGTATGCCTCGGTCAGAAGATTGTTGTAATGGTCCAATTTACCAGGCTGCGTGGCGGCCAGCTGTGATAAAAGCAAGGAAAGAAGAGATCCAAGTGGCGGGGAGGGGGTTTCAAGGGTTTCAGCGGACGTGATTAAGCTGGAGATACAGACTAGCAGGGATCCGAGTCTCGTGAGCCTGTCAAGATTTTTTACATAAATAGCATCCTCGTTCTTTCCATAATTCTCTCTCCTAGCATATGGTGCTAGATGCATTTTGCTATATGCGGTCGCTTGGAATGGGTCACCGCTTTCAATCAAGGATAAGTACTTGCAGTAGTGTATTTCAAAAAGCAAGTTCGAGCTAACTTTTTTAAGAGCTGTTCGGTTGTCATTGTACCATGTGGAAATAGCCTTGAGGTCATGGTCCTCGCGTATAGACCTGTAGACTCTGTTGTAGCAGGAATAGACATCGTGATCAATGAGCTTTGAAAAAGGAAGATGTGAGCGCAGCTGTAATTTCTCCAAGACCCTGAGGCCAAAATTGACATCCTTCTTCACGTTTGACTTCAATAAGTAGTCTACGATGAGTAGGTTAGTTTCATCACGGTACCAGCTGACGAGGCTCTCATTGTGCAAATCTAGCACTTCTTCTGCCTCGGTACTGCTTGTGCCATCGCTGCGTTCGAAACCCCCACGTGGTCTCACCGTGAAATTCCTGAGCTCGCTCAACCGCTCAGCTCTGTGTGACAACCGCAGTCTATAATCCTGGTCTTTCTGGACAGCCACAGCAAGTTTCTTGTGATACTGCTCGTACACCTTAATAAGCCGGTTTACCGACGTGAGTTTCTCGGCGGCAGTGAGCAGTGAGCATGTCTTAATCCTAGAGATTTCCTCCGTGACTAGTTTCTTGGATTTCTCGATCTGTCTTTGGATGTTTTTGATGTTTTTCTTGATCAACTCGCCGGGCACAACAAACTGCACGCGGTGAGTTTGCACGGCAAAACTTAGTGTAGGCTCGCTCATTCCGTGACTCAAGTTGTAATCAGGCACGGTTTGTATGGCTTGAATGTAAATCTTAAATCCCCTATAGTGTTCATGGCATGCAGGACTGAGGGTTTGGGAATCTGGGGTCTCCTCCATGTTGAGTTTGGACCCGAGCCGCGAGATAATGCGCGAGCAACACTTTGGCAAAGTGGCAAGATAACGCAATAAAAGTGATGGAGGGTTGGTTCACTCAAATTATGAGCACCTTTGTAGAAATCCACGTAGAATTTCTCATAGCTACATGCTTGGCATTTCCACGCATATATGATACCACGATGTGAATTTTGCGGGGCATCCGTGAGTATAAATTTAGAGCTATTGAATTTTCAATTGCTAACTGGTCCTTCAGCTTTACCAGGTTAGTCCTTTTTAGTTCAAGAGAGTATGAGTTTCATATTAAGGTGGTAAACTGCAGCCGATAAGCCGACCCAACAGAGGGCACCCATACTCAATATCAATCATTGACTCGAAAGAGCCATTCTTCATGCGATCTCCTCCTCGATTCGAAAAGCATCTCTATTGTCACCAAGATTTTGCGCCTGCACCAGAGTCATTTCAATGGGTTCTGTATCGGTAAGCTTTCTGTACGTGTTTTGACGCCTTCCTAACACTTTGGCCATTTTTGTCTTGACAGAGCCATACTTTGAGGCAAGCCTCTCCCGTATTTGCAAGCGACCACTTTTGCCGATTAAGAAAAAAAGCCCGAGAAATATGAGTAGAATGAAAATGAACATCCCGTATAGACGATGTGGTTTTATGGTCCATTTCAGCTCATGGGATTCTTTGTTAAATGTCTCGTAGTCATACTGAGAATATTTGGCGTCTGCTGGGGCCTCAGCATACATAGGGCGATTTGAGACGTGCTCAGCTTCTGCGCCATAGATGAATGATCCTTCAGCTGCTGTGAAAACATATCCTGGTCTGGGCAATTCGACAGCCAGGGAATCCAAGAGCTTCGAGTAGTTATTGAATGCCTGTGTGTACTCGTCATTGGCATATAGAACTGCTCTACCTAATGTCCACGAAAACGAAGACCCACCAAACTTGTCCATTAGTCGCAAGGACTTGAATTTGTCGCTTTTATTTGGAACTTCATCAATTCCAAAACGAGGGAAGCCTAATCCAACATGCAAAAAATTCAAAATCCACGACGATTTGAAGCAGAGTTCTGCCAACTCTTCTTCTTTGATTTTTTCCTTGGGATCTCTCAAACTATTTCGTCCCAAAAGGTCTGTCAAAGGGCTGGAGCAAATTTGCTGTGTTTTCTTGTATATGACACTATAGTCATATTTATCCGTCTGTGAGTCCTCATTTAGAAGCCTTTGCGATGTAAGCAAGCTGTTAACGATGTCCCAGTACCCACTCACACCTATAAAGTGATTGATATCAAAGTCAAAAGAGGGTATCATATCACTTAGTAAGCAGGAGCTCACTTTACTTTCTTCTCCTAGCTGCTGGCAATTCCCACTATATTTTGACTTGCCCAGTGTATAAGTGTTGTTGGCGAGAACAGGAAAAATGGAGTTCATGCATTCCTGAAAGTCACTTCTTCCCGTGAAGTCAATGGGGTGGTCATCTATTAAGCCTGTGAAAGTGTACCCTTTTGGCAAGCATGGGTCCGATATTGGGGTGCGGAATCGATATGCGTCATCTGGAAAATCGTTTGCCTTTCTGAAATCCTCTAGAAGAAGTTTGAGGTACCTGCTATGCGCCTGGAACATCCCAAACCCCAAAAAAGAATCCGAATATACATTTGACTCTGTCAATTCTGGAGGAGCATAGTGCATTTTCGATATGGTGTCAACTTGCTCGGTGGTGTTTTGAAGCCGCGGAAGGGTATAAAGAGAAAGTTTATACAAGTTGTTGCTGTGTTCCTCAATTTCCGTTTTGTTGGGCTGGAACACAACTTGCGTAGAAGCTCCACCCATGTCCAAGAGAGCATATGTGGTGTGGTTTTTGCCCTGCTGGTGCTCCTCCGGCCAATCGAAAGAGCCCACTAAATAGTTGATGGAAAGCCATCCGTATAGTCCCTCTATGTTTCCGTCGACGATATTTACGTGCGATTTGCAGTCAGGGATGAAAAAATCTGAGCTTTGCATCAAATACTGACATACATTCTCTAAGATTGGCTCCTGTTCGTTGGGAGGAAGGAGACGCATCCCCGCTGTGGCATGAAGAAAAATTGGCGTTCGGTAATGCTCGGACTTGGGCACCACTGATCCGGCAAGATTGAGCAAGTAGCTGAGGTGATGTTTACCGACCTTTTGCGGACTCTGATTGAATGACGAAAGCCCCGGCTTGATGGCCCGGTGCCATTTCTTGCCCTTGCGAATATAAGGAAAGCGAACCGGCTTACGGTTCGTGTTCTTTTCCATTTCTGTCTCTGACTCCGAGCCAGAGTCATCATCCGTTCGGTAGCTGCTCCGCTCAGCCTCATCTGCAAAGAGCCTTCGTACCAAATTCACTTTGGCCGCACCACTTATATTCTTTCCAGCACTTAAGGCATGGTTGGGGTTTAGCCAGTTATATACGTGTACACGGGATCCATGTGATCCGGCATCAATCACAATGATATAGTCATAAGGAACTCCGTCCGGAGAATATATTGGGCCCGGGCGGAGTTTTCGATGGGCTTTGGACTTGCGTTTCAGTTCCGGTGACATATCCAGATTTTCAGATTTATTTCCAAGTATCCCCGGCGTGAGTATCTTGCACTTTTGTGGTGTCCCAGACGGAATTCAGAAAAATATGTGTTTGTAGGTTGTCCTGTCTTATTCACATACAGTCTCAGGCCCTTAGTGCTGTCATGACCTCGGACGTAACTGATCGGTACACGTGACTGTCAACGCGGCATTTCCCTGCACTCTAATTCGCAGCTGGAGATAAGATCATGGTGGTTTATTTCACCAATCGTTCCACTGTTCGCTACAGGAAAAATGACACATTACCAAATCGTCGGGTATGTCTCAATTGCTTGCTGGTTTAAGACGACTCGATATCAAGCTTGTTGGCCCTCGCTTGGCTTGTCGAGCTAAGGCTCCCACCACTTATGACTCATTTGGAACTCAATTTGTACTAACTGCACAGGGCCGGAATCATTGGTCTTTACACGGCATTCCAGCTTTTGGACAGGGGAATTGACGCCAATCAGATTGAAATCACTGCCGAATTTCTTCCCGGAGATGAGTCTATCAGATACACATCTCCATACGCCGGTGGTTGTTTTTCGTGCATTACAGGCGATGACCCCGATACGTTGGCATTTGACGAGTATACTTACAAAAGCTTGAAAAGAATTCAGCAAGTTTTGGGTGGGCCCCGGAGTGGTTTGGCAGAAACAGTATCTACGGACTATTGGGACACACGGCCAGCGGATGTCAAAATCAACTCTTTGAAAAGCTATCTTGTCGAATATAAAGAGGTAGCCGTTGCAGACTTGCCCGCGGGGGTCCTGTTTGGTATTCGGTTCCAGTCATGGAGCTTCAATTGCCCCAAATTTTTGTTCAGTATCTATGAATACTTAACAAAACAAGGTGTATCAATCAAAAAGCAAACGTTGCAGCTCGTGTCTGAAGCGTTTGGTGCCACCACTCGCGTGGTCTTCAATTGCACTGGACTCGGGGCCAGGGATCTCGGTGGGGTGGCCGACTCGGCAGTTTTTCCAACCAGAGGCCAAGTTCTAGTGGTGAAGGCCCCACATATTACCGAAAATGTCATGAGATGGGGTGATGACTATGCTACATATATCATCAAGAGGCCCTCTTCCCACGACCAGTTAATTTTGGGTGGTTTCATGCAGAAAGATGACTGGACAGCAGATACTTTCAGGCTGCAAAACATGGACATTTTGAAGCGGACGACCACCTTGTACCCTAAGATTCTTGAGCAAAACCCTGGCGGCCCTCGTATTGAAGATCTCGAGATTCTTCGTTCGGCTGCAGGCCTTCGGCCTAGCAGACATGGAGGTGTCAGAATCGAAAAACAGACCTTAGATGATGGCCGCGAGTTGATCCACAACTACGGAGCTAGTGGATATGGATACCAAGCAGGCTTTGGCATGGCCAAAAAGGCAGTTGACTTGGCTTTCCAGCAACCTTTCAAGTTGTGATCTTCCAATTTTTTAGACCTCATACAACAGCAGTGTTCAACATCTCTGTAAAAATGTCGCGTTTGTACAATAAAACGAATTCTAGGAGCTACTGTTCATCATGAGCCCTTTTTCTTCCTCTGCTTCGACATCAACGCCATAATCTCCGAGAACTTCACCCATATCATTAAACCACACATTCCGGGACATGTTGCTCCGAGGGTCCAAGTGTTTTTTTATAACGGAAATATTCCCAATATTTCGCAACTCTTCGTCTGAGAGTTTCCGGCCTGTGAATTCGACACAGCCTCCATCCGGTGGCCATGGGAGGTTCAATTGATCATCGTCATCGTTCTGCTTATAGTTCATGCCATCACCCAACGCCTTGCCCCATGGAAGAGGCCAGGTCCATGGCCTCCCAAGAGCATTCTTCAAGTTTTGATATATACCCAAGTCGTAAGGGAAGATCAAGTCGTCTGGTGTGAAGTTTTGCGGCACAATGGGCTCATCTTCTTGTTTGTGGATGTCCCTTGATTCCAAAGATACATACAGTGCCGCAGTGGGGTTCCATGACGAAAGTGTGGGCATTTCTTTATTGTGCACCATCTTGAAGTTATTTCTTATTTTCAACCAAAGCCTCTCCGTGTGGAATTGAGACTCGATGCGCTCAAATTCCCAGACCTCGATCTGTGTTTTCCCACTTGCAAGATGGAGGATGCATTTAATCAACAAAAGGAAGACAGCGAAAAACACAAATGCGTCTAGTGGCACCAACAAAATCACCGCCGTAAGCTCTGATTTCCGGATCAAGTATGCGGGCAAATGCATGTCATTCCAGAAGCCCGCTGCACGTTTAAGAAGCTCCCATAGAGTTAGTCCTGTGGTGAATATGACCCACACCAAAAACCTGATGAAATGCGGCATATTCCCATGTCCCACGCAGTTATTTGTCCAGGGACAATGATGGTCCATCTGAAGCACACAAGCATTGCATTTTCTGCAATGATGTGCCCTTTCTGGCTTGAAATTGTTGCATTTATTGCACCATTTCTTCCAGTGAGAAGGCGGCGGCACGTACGATTTCCGGCTGGTACCAGGGCGTTTCCAGATTGCCAAAATGTAAGACATCCATACCATGGTTACATATGCTTCGTAACGAATCTGGGCGCTTTTGCTCATGTGATTGGAGAATATGAAGAAATGTGATCCATATCCTATAGTGGCAATTAAGACACAAGGAATCTGTAAAAGGTGTTAGTTTTGGACCCAGGCAGATGGTAGCTCGATGAGACTTACAATGAAGATTATCATACAATTATGCCGACCATCGGCCAGCGAAATTCCCACATCGCTGTATTCGGCGTAACTGGTAGATTCCAAATATTTGACGTGATATCAGCAGGACGCGCATTGAGCCTCTTATTCCAAGAAAAAGGCTGACTTCCGAGCGAAACAATTCTAATTGATCCTGGGTCCCAACTCTTTCTCTGTCGCTACTGGTGACATGGAAATGTACGTCTATTTTAGTTGCTGGCTCATTTTTCTTGCACTCCTTGTTTTTTTCCTCCTTTCACTTCATCAATCCTGGCAGCTTTCAAACCGACCGCATCACGTGACCACTCTCACCAAAGTGGCGATTTGGTGGCCGTGTTTCCGTGAGCCCTACCAACAACCTTATACTTCAACAATGGTATGTCGCTCGCTAAACACCTGAAATATCCCCTCAAAACCTACTAACCTTCGCAGACTTCTATCGGAACGGGCTATGACTTGTCAAATAGTGTTTTTTCACCAGGTATGCTACACCCCTCGCTTCGCCATTCATCGGCCACATACTAACATTCTAGATGGCAGAAACTTCCAAGTGGAGTACGCCATGAAAGCAGTGGAGAACGGAGGCACGTCGATCGGCATCAAGGCCAAGGACGGCATTGTGCTTGCTGTAGAAAAAATCGTCAACTCTAAATTGTTGGTTCCTGGTAGAAACAAAAGAATCCAAACTATTGACAGGCACATTGGTGTTGCATACTCTGGCTTATTGCCGGATGGGCGTCACTTTGTCAATCGTGGCCGTGATGAGGCCCAATCGTACTCCAGTATCTACAAGACTCCTGTGAGCGTCCCTCAGTTGATGGATAGATTGGGGCTCTACGTACAAAACTACACTTGTTACAACTCTGTGCGGCCGTTTGGAATAGTGTCAATTGTCGGAGGTGTCGATGAAAACGGGCCCCATTTGTACATGGTGGAGCCAAGTGGAGCGTTTTGGGGCTACTCGGGAGCAGCTTCTGGAAAAGGTAGGCAGACGGCCAAGTCTGAGTTGGAGAAGTTAGATTTTGAGCAGTTGACGGTGAGGGAAGCAATTAAGCATGCCGCCAGAATAATTCACCAGGCTCACGAGGATAATAAGGATAAGGACTACGAGTTGGAGATGTCCTGGTGTTCTTTGGAGGAAACTGGGGGCCAGCATCAGTTTGTGCCGGAAGACTTGATGCAAGAAGCTATCAAGCTCGCTCAAGAAGAGGATGACGAAGAAGAAGAAGAAGAAGAAGAAGACACCGAGATGGCCAGCTAGAAACCTGGTTGCCTTGGTGCGGTGTAGATCACAAATAAACGACAAATAAAACGAGTCACAGCTGGTGAGATGTACTTACGTACGTCTGATACACGGAGTTCTTGAAAATATCATACATGCTCAAACAAGGCATTCAGAGCTAGTTTGTATGACACATGTTTATGTTTCCCATAATAATGGTATGATGTGTGACGCGATGACGTCCGAGATATATGCCACCACAACTATCGCAGAATCGTTAAATATTCTTGCAAACAATTTGATGGTGAATCCATAAGAATTTTTTCTTAGGGGAGTAAAGCCTTTTGGATGCAGAAATCTCTTTTTCAGTGGCGTTTATATCTCCAGTACTTGCATAGGTCGCACCTCACATATATGTATACCCTTTTAGGAGCACCATCTACACAAGGCTCGCTGTTCAGCCAAACAATAAACCAAGGCGAACACCCGTTTTTCAATTGCTTCTCTTAATTCACGCCAACACCTCATTTTCAATTTACGCGAGCAGCCCATCCCGTTTTATTGTTGCTCTATTTGAATCATCTTTTCCCAGCTAGGTATTTAATATTCCGCATGAGATGCTGCAGGCCTTAGAAAACACCCCAAATACTACTCTGGACGACGTGTTTCTCGTTCCAGGTAGGGTGCCTGTTTCATTCCAAAACCTAGAATATACTGCTGACTCGAGTCTGTTTATCAGTCACCCTAACGAAACTCTGTGGATCAAGGAATTGCCATCGAATGAAAATTCGATATTTGAATCTTCAGGCGCGTCACCAGGTGGAGTTGAGCAGGAACGTTCCCAAACCAGCTCCGTCGATTTTGGTCTGGTCTTCACCCCGCTAGAAAAACTCCATACCGGCGACAAACTGGACTCCACGGGATCAAATTATCCCGCAGGATTTCTGGAATTGAAACTCTCTGGGCATGAAACAGAACTGAAACATACAGGTGGGGCGGACCCGACACGCCGGCGAAAAGACGCCGATGACCATTCGGGTATCTCGTACAAAGAACATTTATTGAAATATTCTGAACTGCCGTCTTTGCCTCCTCTCAGCCAACCATCAAAGCGGATAAACTCGTCTTACCAAACACCTTTGAAACATCTAAAGAATCTGCAAATACCCCAAAGTCCCTCCCTGGAATCAGAAAACGGCTCCGAGTGGAAAAGCTCTTCACTACTTGATGACACCCGGACGCAATTTGACTTAGATATCAATATTGACGAGTACAAATCGAACATAGGGCAACGCCGAGGATCTCCTTGGCGTAACTTCCGTTCTACTAACCTTGACCCCGTCTCATTGGAGCAAAACAGCGTGTTATACAGAAGGGACTTCTCTGAAACTAACACCGCTGGGGTGTCTTCCACGGACAGAATCGAGGATCTTTCTAAACAACTTACGAATTGTAAAATTCAACTCAAACTTTACGAAAAGTTTCTTCAGGATTTGATTGATAATCATTCAGTGAACGTGGACGAGGTCACAACATTGCATCTGCATCTTGACCGCAGTACAGGCTTTGCAAACCCCAATTCTTTTGAACCATCATTGATGAAGGACCATTCCCCGGAAAAGGAACTGAAAGAAATGACAAACTTGTTGGAAGACTTATACGCAAGCTTAGAGGAATATCAAAGCAAGTGGCGTGATGCTGATAGCAAGATTTCCGGGTTCAACTCATCGGTAGGTGATTTTCTGAGAGAGGTGGCAAGCATTCTTCAGAAGCTTGGGATCAACACAGCCAGTATATTTGATAGTGATGCGTGTGTAAGCCCGGAAGATTACCTTGTTCGGATCTTGGAGCTACTACGTGAAGTAAACACCACCAATTCTTCACCAGCGGCAACTCCGGTCAAACCAACCATCTTTCGGTCCAGAAGCCCATCAGGAATCGAAGAATTTCGGGATTTCTCTTGCATCAGCTTTGACCCTCGAAGACAGAAGAGCGAGATATCTGAATTTGGCAGTATGACTTCAATGCCCCACAAGTCTGATCTGAAGACAACCGCTGATGGCAGTATTGACATTAAGCTTCAAGAGTATCAAGCAATGATCGATGGTCTTCAAAAGGAGGTCAATGAGCTCAAAAGCCGGAGCCAGATGAACTCGGTTTCTGATTTAAGGGATCATACATTCTACACTCAGAGGTCGGGAGACAGGGAAAAGATGTTGCTCTTGCAAAAGGAGTACGAAACTCTACAAGAAGCGCACCATGATCTCATCAACGAACATCACGGGTACAAGAGTTCCCTGGAGCGGACAGCCGCTTCGCTCCGAAAGCAGCTGGAAAGTCTTACAAAAGACAAGCATAACCTACGGTCGGAATTGACTGGCATGAAGAGCATCCAGCGAGACTTGGAGGTGGCTGTGGAGAAGCAGCGAGTTCTCACGGCAGAAAAAATCAAGCTTTCGTACCAGGTAGAATCCCTCAGCCAGGAAAAAGTAAGCATGCAAAAAAGCCTTGGAACCTTAACCGAGAAATTGTCGGCAGTATCAGAGAAGAACACGCCTAGCGTCGAGGCACTACGCAAACGGGCCACTCATTCGTCTGATCTCCTAGAACAATTGTTTGAATTGGACATTGAAGAATTCCAGAAGCTTTTGAAGTCATTCAACAAAATTGCAGACGACGAGTCGCTCGAGGACCCAAGGAAGAAGATCGGTCTTCTTCTGCAGTCCAAAGGGACCAGGATTCTAGATCAACAGGGTAAGGGCCTTCTGTCTATGAGAGACGCGCACAGAACAGTCTTTCAATTCTTTTCTCGTGCGGTAGACGTGATTGTTAACGACCACATTCGGCTTCTTTTAAAGGACAGTGAGCTGAAGAAGAGCCATGATCTGCGCGTTGCTGAACTCAACAACCAAATTAAAGTTTTGGAGGAGCGCAACAAGCAAATGAGCGAGCGCACAGATTACGTGCATTCTCCTCGACTGAAACTACGAATCGAGGAACTCACGAGCCGCTGGAAAGCCGAGCGAGAGGCAAGAATACTTGAAAATAGAGAGGCCGAGAAGCGATTGCAAGAGTTGGGGAAGGAGGCTAAGGCGACCACCTGATCGCGTGTTTTGGTGCACTTGGTTGCAGCCCATCCGCAACGCGTTGTAGCATAGTGAATGGATGCACACCTTAGGAATGATCGACACAGACTCGAAAGTGATTCCACGTATATGTATGGGCCAATTTACCAGAATTCCGCCATTGACCGCCCACCTGTGAATGTCCGTCTATCGCTAGAAGCCAGTACAATACACCCGTGCACCACGCTCTTGCGACAAGCTCAGTCAAAGAAAAAATTTTCCAGTACCGGACTCCTTAACTAAGCACCACGTCACCTACAAACATGCCCGAGCCAAGCTACGAGGATCTCGAGAAAGAAATCTCGGTAGACGACATTGACTTTTCCGACTTGGAGGCGAGATACGCCGTCGACGCCAACATCGGCTTAGAGAACTATGTCGTGGTAGATGGAGCCCCAAAGGCCCCAGCTTCCAAGGCCCCATTGTTGGAGAAAGTGTTGAAGAAATTCTTGTCCAAAGCGGGTGAGGTGCTCGAGGGCGAGGCTGGAATCCACCTCCCAGTGGAGAACAACATGACAAAGGGCTACCTTTTCGTGCAGTACAAGACTCCCGAAATGGCCGCTGCCGCCGTGTCGCAGTTGAACGGAAAGCCCTTGGATGCCAAACACAGATTGTTTGTAAACAAGCTCTCTGACATTGAGAAGTACTGTGCCGAGGGAAGCGTGCCCTCCACGTTTGTCGAGCCAACGGTGCCACCCATGCAGGCCTTCGGCTACTTAAGGTCGTGGTTGCAGGACGACGCTGGCCGTGACCAGCTTGCCTTGCACTACTCCGAAACCGTGGGTGTTTTCTGGAATAACAAGAACAACGACCCCAAGCCTGCTTTCGAGCCCAGAAAGGGCTTCACCTCTAAGTACGCCAAGTTCTCGCCTAAGGGTACATATATGTTCTCCATTCACCCACAAGGTATCCAGTCTTGGGGTGGGGAGAACTTTGAGCGCATCAACAAGTTCATCCACCCGCAAGTGCGCTTAATTGATTTTTCGCCTAGCGAGAAGTACATGGTCACCTTGTCCCCTGAGCCCATCAGGCCGCCCGACAACGCTGCCGACGCCAAGGACTTTCCCTTCGGTCCTGAGTCCGAGGGCCACAAGTTGGTGATCTGGGAGTTGGCTACCGGTGAGCCCGTGAGAACATTTGCCTTGCCTCCTTACTTGGAAGAGCTGAAAGACATGCCATGGCCCCTTGTCAAGTGGTCTTTCGACGACAGATACTGCTGTCGTCAAGGCCCCGATGCATTGGCCATCTACGAGACTCCTTCGTTCCAATTGTTGGACAAGAAGCTCATCAAAATCGATGGCGTCATAGACTTTGAGTGGGCGCCCGCTGGGGTCAAGCTCGAGGGCTCTAGAGCCGAGGCTGGAGACCATGTCTTGTCTTATTGGACCCCGGAGACTACTAATCAGACTGCTAGAGTCGCATTGATGCAAATTCCTACGAGACAAGTCATTAGAACGGTCAACATCTTCCAGGTCAGTGACTGTAAGATGCAATGGAAGCCTGATGGAGCCATGTTGTGCGTGAAGGTCGACCGTCACACCAAATCTGGAAAGACCTTCTTTTCGAACTTGGAGTTTTTCAAGACCACCGAGAGAGATATTCCTGTGGAGAAGTTGGAGTTGGAGGAGGTGTGTGTAAACTTTTCTTGGGAACCAACCTCGGACCGTTTCGTGATCATCACCAGATTGGATGATGGCAACGATAACCCATCAATTGCAAGAAACGATATCACTTTCTACAGCCAGGAGATTACTGGCAAGGGTAAAGCCAACAAGTTCAAGGTTTTGAGCAAAGTGCAGAAGAAACACACCAACACGCTTTACTGGTCGCCTAAGGGCAGATACATTGTCACTGCCACTATTTCTAAAGCTCCGGGCGAGTTGGAATTCTGGGACACCCAGTTTGAGGATGAGAAGATTCTTAAAAAGACCGAAGTCAAGTTGTTGAAGACTGAAGAGTTTGGAGGAATCACCAACATTTCCTGGGATCCTTCTGGCAGATTTGTCGCTGCCTGGTCTTCCCAGTGGGTCCATGCTATGTCAAACGGCTATAAATTGTTAGAACTCTCTGGTAATTTGTTGAGAAATGAGTCTATTGACTTGTTCAAGGACTTCATTTGGAGACCTAGGCCAGCGTCTTTGCTCACAGCTGCCGACTTGAAGAAGGTCAAGAAGAGCTTCCGTGAGTACAGCGCTCAGTTCGATGAGCTTGATGCCATGGAAGCCGATGCTGCCACCAGAGACGCTATCTTGTTGCGTCGTAGTTTGTTGGAGGAATGGAGATCGTACAGATCCAGATTTGACCACAAGAAGGCCGAGGACCGTGCTGTTGAGGCTGAGGTTGTTGAGGAGATCAAGGAGGAGATCATCGAGGAGAAGGAAGAGATTGTTGAATAAGTGCGTCCGCACTCCTGGGAACGGGTCATATGCAATAATTAAACCACTAAACATAGATCTGTGTAGCCTCTAATACAAGGCGCAGACTTTCATGTGCTGGGGATTATAAAAGGTGATATGTTATTTCTATGTACATTGTGAATACACTAGGCTTTGCTCCATGTCTCAATATTCGTTTCTGGCGCTTAAACTCCTTTGGTCCGCAACTGAAGTCCGTGCCATTTGGCAATCTCGTCCTTCAACACCTCATTCACTAGACGGTGCTGCTTGATCATGGGGATACCCTTGAACTGCTCGCTTTCAACTAGAATAGCAAACATGGACCCGCAACCCCCGCTGACGTCTCTGACGTCTAATTTCTTTGGGATGAACCTTTCATGTAAAATGTCATAGATCTTCTGTTCATAGGCCTCCATTGGGGGCGACGATAAGAGTCTGCGGGGGATCAAAGCAGCCCGCGTGAGAGTGGCAGATGTTTGGCATAACGACGAGAACATACTGATGGATTTGCGCGGAAGTGTCTTCACAAACTAGGGGCAGTTTTCACTAGAATCGATGATTTCACTTAGTAATGGGAGTGCACCGTGCCCTGCTCTCTGAGAACGCATAGTGTGCGCGAGGCCAAAACCCGGACGGCCAGGAATACGCTGAAATCGTCGAACATCAGCTGCATTCGCTGATACAACAACCTAAGTTAAAAACCAGAATCTACAGGGCTTGCTTTCGAAGTCTAGACAGCCAAATGCAATTTTCCAGGTCTTTGATACCATTTCTCACGGGTGTTACACTATGGTAGACTGCACCGCGTCCTAGTTAACAATGGAAGGACGGCCGCGCATGAGACTTGAAATGGCATGGCAAAACGAAGGCTTCTGTGAGCAACTCACCACACCCGTTGCGTCGGCTCCTCATCTAACCATTTTAAGTGCTGTGCCATCTTTGGTCTCCACAAACCTGCGATATACCCCGACAATAGTGCTCTCGCCATGCCTCTTCGTATCGTCGTGTGCGGTGACGACACGGTTGGCAAGTCCAGTCTCATTGCCACGCTTGTAAAAGACGAGTTTGTCGCCAACATCCAGGGTAAATTGGCACCTGTGAGTATCTCTCGAGATGATTATGCCGTTTTGGGCGAGATGAATTCCGATGTCGATACCGACATGGATAAAACTGACATGCGATCGATATCACAGTACATTCCAGACTCGACTATGGTGATTGACACCGTGTCGTCGGACCATACTGCATTGAACAAGGAGTTGAAGCAGGCAGATGTTATTTTGTTGTTGTACTCGGATCACTATACATACGAGCGTGTTCTGCTATTCTGGATGCCAATGTTCCGTGCGCTGGGGGTTAACCTACCCATTGTAGTATGTGCCAACAAATGCGACCTCATGACAAAGCTGCCAGAAACATACAGTTTCAAGCAGCAGAACAAAGAGGAGTTTGTGCCTTTGGTCAATGAGTTCAAAGAAATCGAAGCGTGTTTGAGATGCAGTGCTAAGCATAACATCAACGTCGTGGAAGCATTCTACCTTTGCCAGCGTGCGGTGACACACCCGATTTCCCCGATTTTCGACTCGAAAGAAGGGAATCTCAAGCCAGCTGCCGTGAAGGCCTTGCAGCGAGTGTTTTTCTTATGTGACGCGGACCTCGATGGGTACCTTAATTTTGAAGAATTCTCTGCTCTTCATTTGCGATGTTTCGGTAAAAGTGCCTCGCAGAATCACTACGAAGATATCTTGCAAACGGTCAATGCCATTATTCTCCCGGATTGCGATAATACGGGCGAGGCTAAGGGCATCTCAGAGAACGCGTTCATCATCATCAACAAACTATATGCTGAACGGGGCCGCCACGAAACAATTTGGGGCATTTTGAGAGCTTTTCACTATACAAACTCGCTCTCGCTCAACGACCGGTTTCTTTACCCGAAGGTGGAAGTTAATGCAAACTCAAGTGTGGAGCTAAGTCCAACTGGATATCGGTTTTTAGTTGACTTGTTTTTGAAATTTGATAGAGACAACGACGGTGGGCTCAGCGAGGAAGAAATGAAAAACTTGTTCCTTCCAACCCCGGGGGTGCCAAAACTTTGGAAAGAGACCCAATTTCCCTCTTCTATTGTGTGCAATGAGGAAGGATACGTGTCTTTGCAGGGTTGGCTCGCACAGTGGAACCTCACGACATTCCTAGACCACAAGACCACGCTCGAATACTTGGCGTACCTAGGGTTTGATGAGGGGAATTCGGTGAAAGCAATCAAAGTCACTAAACCAAGAAAACATCGCCAGAAACAAGGCAAGCAGTATAGGGGTGTCGTGAACGACCGAAATGTTTTCAACTGTTTCGTCCTTGGGGCTCCAAAGTCAGGAAAATCCTCTTTACTAGAGCTGTTTATCCGGGGAACTTACAGCGAGATGTATCTGCCCACAATCATTCCGAAGCTCTGCGTTAAAGACATCGAACTTCGTGGCGGGAAACAGTGCTACTTGATTTTAGAAGAGTTGGGTGAGTTGGAACCTGCAATTTTGGAGAATCAGAAACGCCTAGATCAGTGCGATGTGATCTGCTACACCTACGATTCCTCGGATCCCGAGCTGTTCCAGTACATCGTCAATCTCAGAAAAAAGCACGCGAGTATTTTAAATGATATTCCGTCCGTCTTCGCTGCTCTCAAGGCAGACTTAGACAAGCAGCAGCAGAGATCAGACGTGCAACCAGAGAACTACATCCGAGACTTGTTTTTAGGCTCGCCATTGCATATATCCAGTTCGTGGCCGATGTCCATCCACGAGCTTTTCATACAGCTTGTGGATGCGGCCAAAATGCCCAGCACTGCTACTCCAGGACTAGATCCGCATCCTGACACTGCGGATTTCGAGAACATAAAGCGCATAAGCATCGCGGGGGGTGCTATCACAGTGATGACCCTTTTCTCGGTTTGGATCTTCCGCAGTGCTCAGAGACTGGGTAAGACTTGAGTTGCATGGGCATGATCCCGAATTCACAGACCTATTGAAGTACTCGTCGATCATATGCTGATTTTGAGTTGATGATCTCTCCAAACCATTTGGCCTTGAAGAATTTTCATCGCAATTAAAACTGGCCGAAAGTTGTATTTCTCGAGTATTTCAAACTACAACATGCTATAGAATCATGCGGAATCGCTGGTCTGAGCTCAAGCCCCTCTATGAAATACGATTTCCAAAATGATCCGCCGCAAAAGACGAAGCAATACAGGCTATTTTGAAGCTTCCAAATTAGTACTTTCTAGTGAAACGCACTAGTGTTTTTCTTACACTTTTCTATTACTCTCATTTATTCGCCAGACCCACAGCATTCACGCGTGCATGCAGCACTCACTTTTTTTTTGTTCATTCCATAGTGCGGTGATGCGCATCGCTGCTCTCTGCTCCCATTAAACTACTGTACCATAAAAAAATGTCTGAGCCAAATTTCAAGCCAGTGACCGTCACAAAGCCTATTCCTAATTTGTTTGATTTGGGAAACTTAGCCACATTTGACCCTAACCCCTTGGACAATGCCAAGTTGAATGACCCAGAGCAGAAAGAGGCTTACTTGGCCTCGGTCACCAGAGACAATCTTCAGCTTCTAATCAACCAGGTTTTGTCTTTGCCAATCAAAACCACCACAGACACACACGGCTCATCCACAGGCCAAGATTCTACCATGACTCTCATACAACTCCCTGATCCCACCACGGCGTTGCCCAGAGAGAAGTCCATTCCAAAGGACAAGCCAAAGACGAAGTGGGAGAAATTTGCCGAGATCAAGGGAATCAAGGCCAAGGCCAAGGACGGGAAGATGGTCTTTGACGAGGCCACAGGTGAGTGGGTCCCTAAGTGGGGATACAAGGGGAAAAACAAGGACCTTGACGACCAGTGGTTGGTGGAAATTGAGGAGAAGTCGAAGGGCACTCCCAATGAATTGATCGACCCAAGATCATTGGCACGTTCCGAGAGAAAAAAATTGGTGAAAAAGAACGAGTTGCAGCACAAGCGTAACGTGAAGAACCTGCAGATCTGATTTTTCCAGGACACGATAGAAGAATCGAAATCTGGGTATATCGGCATATAAAGTCAACAAAAAAACGGGAAAGTGCCTATGGGGTGTGAGCATAAGATACGTTGCAGGTTTCAAGTAGCAGCATCCTTGATTTAATGATAGCATAGTAAGAATTGTTTTTGCAAATTTGAATAGTGTTGCGTGACTGGTGCCCCCACAGAGACGAGTCGACCGTATGACTTTCCTCACGTGGAATTCGAGGTATGCATAATCAGGCAACCTTTGGTGAAAATCGTCCAGCAGCCAGTAGAAACCCTGGAAGTACATGGATAAATGTTTTTGTCACAGCTCAGGCGATACCATGAATATTAGGCTCCAGCGGAATTCGCGCGGGTATCGAAAGGCATAACCGTCTGTCTCAAGATTCCCGAAAGCTTTCGGTTTCTTCACGCCTTACCTATTCCTTTCCGTTACCTCCAGACATGACCCAAACTTTCAATGCGTCTGATTATCAGGATATGATAGACGTACGTATTCTATAAGAAAAAAACAACCCGGCATCACCCGTCAGGCTCATCGGTAACTAACCAGCAGGCCATTTTAAGCGTAGCTGATCTCGACAAGATCTCGGTCAAAAGAATCAGAAACGCCATTCTGGAACTTTTCGATGTGGACTTGATCCCCCATAAGGTATGTACGCGTCGGGTGTCTTGAATGCAACCACAGTCAAAACCCTAGTGTCGCCAGCTCCCGTGTACTAACTTCCAGGAAAAAGCCAATGAATTGATATTGGAAAGATACTACAAACTCGCCGATGAGCGGGCGAACCCTCAGCCGAGTCAAGAGAACTTGGAAAAACAGGACCATGTGATGGCCATGCGGCTTCAAAAAGAAGGACAAAAGCACGATACCCGCCGCAGTCGGTCTGCCGCCGTCTCCAAGATAACTAAACCACGGAAAACTGGTGCACGTACAGCGCCGAACAATGCATTTAATGCAGATCTCTTGCTCTCTCC
Source organism: Metschnikowia australis (assembly GCA_019285895.1). Lineage (NCBI taxonomy): Eukaryota > Fungi > Ascomycota > Pichiomycetes > Serinales > Metschnikowiaceae > Metschnikowia > Metschnikowia australis. The sequence goes on from JAGSXI010000006.1 coordinate 780,416, forward strand.
TCAGCTACAAGAAGTGATTGGAACTGCTCGCATGAGCCGGCCACAGGTGGTCAAACAAATGTGGGTGTATATCAAGGCTCATGATCTCCAGAATGCGTCTGACAAAAGACAAATTTTGTGTGACGAAAAACTCAATAAGATCTTCAAGAAGAATACAGTTACGATGTTTGAGATGAACAAGCTTCTTAGCAAACACTTGTACAGGGAGGACGAGTTGACTTCGAAATCCAGTCTTTCTCTGCCGGGGCAGGTTGAAAATGAGGAGGCGAAGCCCGAAAAAACGTCTGACAGAGAAAACAGTCGTTCTCTGTCTCCGGACACAAGTGTGAAAAAAGAGAAACAGGAGCATGATGACGCCAGTGAAATTAGTGAAGTTGAGGATTAGAGCACCTAAATGCTGCCAAAAGACTTTGGTATTAGACCTGATTTGTGCTTTTGAAAGCCAGACACGCAAATGACTGTGGGCGAAGAGCACTGAGAGCCCAGAATGTGCCTGATCAACTTCGCTCGCGTGCAAGAAGCGGAAAGACCCCGCTTTTCAAACCATGCATCCTGGGATTAAGACCTAGCGCTGATCTCGTTTATAGTCAAATCCAGCATTCGCGAATTCAGTGGGCAACGAGCAATTCAATCTTCTGGGAAGGTTGCGAGTATGATCGACTGGGCGCAAACAACGGGCTGATATTCAACTCCAACAGAGAAACCAGAGCTTCCAGGTCTCCGGAAATTTGTCCATCTTCCAATTTAGAAAGCTGGCCCATGTCGATTGACCGTAACTTTAGTTCCGGGGGTGCTCATACTCGGCGAAGAACAATGCTATTTTCAAGACGACACTCGCCAAAGCCATTTCCTTGAAAAAAAAAACATTGAACTGAGATTACCTTCTGCTGATTTATAACCTTGTCGGAGCAAGAATGCCCCATCTTTCCACAACCCTTGATTGATCTGAATTCGCGTCCCCAGACCCGGACCACCCACTGCGGGTCCTATGTACCTCACCCGGCACTCGGCCCTATATATCGCATCGTTTCACATTAATCCACCCACACTAGACTTCCATGATCCTGGGCAGTTCTAATCCTGCCAAGCGGGAATTGGCCGCTCATCATGGGCGCTTGCACAGTCTTCAATCCACCATCTCAATAGACTCTCTGTATGAAGACGTCAGTTTAAGCAAGCTTTACGAGGCCACACTTAAAGCCATGTTGCTCGAGTATGTCTGTGAAGCCCGATTCTACAAGCCCATCCCGCAGCCCATAAAAGAACGGCCGGCAATATCCACGGCCCGGAGTTCTGAAATACGCAAATCCAGGCTTCTTCGCCTGGAGTCTGATGCCCTGTTGCCGTCTCAGTTACTCGCTGATTTGAAGGCGAGGCTCCATAAGGTTGCCATGGCTAGCAACTCGAAATACAGCGATCTCACGCGACGCCTGCTTTTACGTTTCTATGGCGAGCTCCTAGATCCGACTTGCATTGACGAAATCAACCGCGTCAACTCCGTGGATATTCTCGTCATGAAGTTCGTCTCGACTGCGAACAAAGAAGTCATCAAATGGGGCCTGATTCCGTCGGAGGAAACCAGCGCCGTGGTTTTCTGTCAGGCCGAGACGTTTATTGACATGATCATAAAGCTCGTGCAGAAGGACAAAAACTCAGACGCGTTGGTGGCTAAGCTCAACGAGCACAAGGCGTCGCTCAGTCCGCTGAAATCGTCCGCATCTTCTTTTTCAATCTCTTCCAATATCTCGTCCTCGTCCGGGACCACGGAAAATTTGAAACTTCCCACGCCTTCATTTGAACTATCGGATATTGACCAGTCGCATTTGGCCTTGTTAAAGTCCCTATTTGCAATAGACTCGGCCCAGATTCAACAAGATATAATGCGCCTTAAATCTTTTGTGAGTCAGAAGGCTTTTTTCAAGGACATTGAGCAGGTATTATTCTATGTGGGCAAAGATATCGGGAGCCACTCCCCCGCCAGCTTTGCGACTCCGCAAGCTTACCAAGAATGGAAGCAAAGAGAAACTGCCCTCTGTGATCTGCTACTCAGGAAGTATCCCGTTCCTCCTCCAAAAAAACTTATTCCTGTACCCCTGCTTCCACCGGGCGAGGAATTCTACATCATGCCCGTCAAATCTGTGACTACCCCATTCTTCGTTACCCTATGTAAGTTGTGTCTACTCAACCACAGAAAACGAACGGATAAATCTGCTATAAACTCAGAAGATATGTCGATTCTTACGAACAAATCCAAAGACCTCTTGATGTTGTGTGGCCGTCTTTGGCGTATCGACGCACTGGCAAAGGCAGTTTGTTTCTACACCGCCGCCCATTTATCGGGAATTCTTATCGACCCCTTTTTCTCTGCCAATGCCAAGAACTTAGGTCCCATTCTGTTGGAATCCACCCGCATAGTTTTGCAAACTTGTAAACGTGTCGCTGAAGATGGGGGACTTGACTGGAAAGAAAAACACAACTGGACATTGAAAGACCAAGAAGAATGGGCCAATAATCTAGGGCTCACATTCAACGAGTTGTTCTACAGCATAAAGGATTGCTTGGGTGCAGTTCTCAGCAAAACAATGAAGCCTAAATTTGGACCATACTTGGCTTTCTTGGCTGATTATATTGAGATAGACCCCCTCTTCTGCCGAGTCGAGGCAACAAATCTCCCAAAAAAGTGGGAGAAGAGACTCACAAAAGCTTTGATACGCACTTCCGAATCTCTGTATGCTGAGTATCTTGCCAAATTACCCAGAGATAACACCGTGAGCGTTGTACATGTCTTGGACATTGCCGACAGCCTAATAGAAGACGTCAAGCTTTTACAAAGGAGGTACAACAAGCCTTTATTGGGATTTTTGAATGTTTCCAAAACTCATGCAGCAGTGGTTATGGGTATGTTTGCGTCGGACTCTGAGAGTATCCTTCGGCATATTATCGCACATATAAACGCAAGAGGTGAGTTTTTGAGCTACGCAGATGCCTTGGAAGTCTACAAATCAATGTGTGAAATTCGATCCATTTATCAACAAGTGTCGCCATCCAGTCCGTTTGCTTTCAATTTGGAAAAGTTTTTTTTCGTTTATCTTGAGAGCTGGGTTTCTGAAAGCAGTGACAAAATCAAGACCTTTGTCAACAACGCCCTTCTTGAAGACAGCTTTCAACCTATTGACATTGAGGATGATGAGAAGAAGTACAGCACCTCTGTCCAAGATGTTTTTACATTCATCCGGCAATACCTTAAGATTTTGAGTGATTTGAATTGGCAAGATGAGTATCAGCTTGCCCTAATTTACACCACGCTCATCAAAAGCATAAGCTCGTTTTGCTTGCACTACGCCACCGAAATATCGGATATGATAATGAATGATCTTAATCGAGAGGTTGAAAAGCAAGACACGGGATTGAATCCAAAGCACCAATCAAGATGGCTCGCTGAGGTAAAGAGTATTGTGAATAATATCCAGCTCGGGAACCAAAAAATTGATGTCGAGCCATTTAACTTTACTTCAAGAACTTGTATTGGCCTCAACAACTTGAACGCTATGATTCAACATCTCTCGAAGATGGAAGAGAATTTAAATCCCGAAATAGTTTCAGCAAAAGTTCAAGAAAGGAATCCTGGTCAAAAATTCACTAGTCACGTTTTTTCGATTCGCGTGGTCAAAGCGGAGAATTTGAAGTCATCATTGGAGAGCTCGAACATCAAGCCTTACTTAACACTTATTGACACCCTGGCTAAAAAACGGATAGCCAAAACCAGAACTATGGACTCTGCAAACCCCGAATGGGACGAAGAGTTTGAAATCTCAGTTGAGGCAAATTCAGCAATCACATTATCGGCAACTGTCTGGGAGGAAAGACTTGGTTCCCACGGGGTTTGCGGTAGAGCGGTAATACAGCTTGAACCTAGGAAGTTCAAACACGATGGGATCCCTCAAGATGTCTATCTTGATTTGGACCCTGATGGGAGGCTTTTAGTTGAAATTGCAGTGGAAAACGAACGAGAAGATGCGATTTTCGCCATGGGAAGGGCTCATCGAACTCTCAGCAGGTCGCAACAGAGAATCATTAAAATGATCGTTGCAAAATTTTCTGAATTTATCAGGCATTGTGTCTCTCGTAATACGCTCAAGTCCGTTTGTGGTGGAAACGGAAATGTTAGGCCCATTCAAGCACAAATGGACGAGGCCATGATGCCACTTTACACATACTTGAATGTGAACCTACTGGTCTTGGCGCAGTATCTCACAAAGGACCTTTTAACTTGCGTCATGCTTGAGGCATGGAAAGTCATTGTCTCGTGTGCTGATGAGCTCTTATTACCCAAATTAACTAGTGCGAGAGGAATCAAACTGTTGGGAATTAAAGGCAGAGTGCAAAGTTCAGGTAACATGAAAGTTGGTTGGCAATCTGCTGTGACTTCTGCCGTCGCAAACGTGACTAATTCTCTTAGTCTGTTAGGATTTGGGAAAACACTAACCAACAATGAAATAGAGACTGTCATTGGATGGTTGAATTTTTTATGCTTCGATTTTTTTTACAATGAGGGAAACGGACCACCTATTCATGATTTGAAGAATGAGCAATATCAATCATTGTTGTTAATTCCCGTCTACTACGACAAAGACACACCATTTTTGATGCATGAAATGGAGCGACTTTCTCCAGCATTTTTGCAAACGCAAAGAGAAAAAAATAATATGTTTGTGGCATGCACCAATGGTAGTGATACTGCAAAGCTAAGGAGTAGGACGGGGGCTATCGCCAGAACTCTGACTATCCAAGCTAATGCGACCGCAAATGCTAGAGCCATTGCAGCGAAGGAAGCGGAAGAATTACAGCATGATCCGCTCATCGCCCAAACGTCAGCTGAGAACATAATCCTTCGTTTGTTACTTGTCAAGGATGAAAAGCTGTTTGTGTCTAGAAGATTAGAACAAAGGGAACGTTTATCTCATACGATTACCACTGAAAGATTGGCAAGGGCTGCTGCTGAAGGTACATTCTTTAGATAGATGTAGCTTTTTGTTCAAATACATAAATTTCACTCGGTTAAATTCGATTTTTTCTTGGTCTAGGTAAATCACACTGTCTTATTGATTCCGCTCAGCTTAGATTCCATTCCCTACCATATCCTCCATTGTGTCATCATTCGCCTCCTGTTGTATAGTGGTATCGTTGTGTTCTTGCACTAGAGTGGAGTCCGCATCGATGGTGATATCTGGGTGAGCCTTGGACGTTTTCGTGTCGTTTGTTATCTCCGCTGTCTCAACATTAGGCCTTTCAACCTTTGCCTTCTCGACAGCATCATTCATACGGTTTTCATCCACGCGAAGCGCATTTTTGTACTCTTTTACACCCCTCTCCACAAGAAGTTTGAATTGTGACTCTCCTGAAGGTGTATTATTCAGTTCGCCATTCCAGAAAGATTCCTTGTTATTCAACATACTCTCGAGGATCTCAAGTTTCTCGGTCTTTGATTTCCCTGTATCTTTTTGTTTTGAGTACATCGAGTTAGATATGAATTTGTCACATGTGTCTGCTTCGAAGAACAAACGGTATGAATTTTCACAAATCGAAACCTTCAACTGGGACAGAGCCGACCCATTGCATTGATCCTCGTCAACGGAGTTGATAAAGTTTTTGTGAAAAGGCATGCTAATTTTTGACATTGGAACGCCTTCCGTAGGGTGTGACATAATGTAAGAAGTCACGTAGTAATTGTATTTTTCCTCTGAGTTCGTGTGATCATTGATCGTCAAATCATCGAGACCGACAAATTGGATATTCACAGAATTATTAGATTCTTGAAATGAAATTTTAAACATGTTCTCATCTGTGCTCATCAATGATCTGGCTCTCATACGATACAAGATCTGATTTTTGGCTGTCGTTGTGGGGCTATGTCTGTCTTCCTCAAATAAAACAATCATATCAGAGGTCTTCGAGTCCGAAACCATTGTATGCATATGCTTCACAAGGGACTGGACTACCTTGTCGAGTGTATAGCACTTGTATGCTTTGTTCCTGTAAGCCTGGCGTAAGCTCTCTTCGAACCATTGATGCTCGATCTCACCATCTAACAATCTTTCGGCCAAACTTAGAACCTGATGGTAACAGGCCTTTGAGCCGGCCACAATTTCTACACCAAGCTCTTTAAGCTGGTGTGAAACCAAATGTAAGTCTTTGGCGAACTGAGGAAATTTTCGCGAGCGAATTTCTTTCGCAACATCATCCTCCATGCCCTTTATCTCCAAGAGGCGCTCGTACAACGTTCTGAAATGGCGGAAGAACACATACGCGGGCGTATGACAAAAAAAATTGAACTTATCCCTTCTTTTCCCCTTTTCGGTTTCCTCGAGAGAAAACTTCGCAGATGTGGTGCTTATCCACAAATCGCCGGAGGTGTTTTTCTCGGCTGTATCGCGTGAATCCTCTGAGCCACTAGATGGAGCATCTTCCGATTCTTCCTTTCTAGACTTGGACTGCTTCTTCAATACACCACGTAACAAATCCTGTTCGCGAGCACGCTTCTTTCCTGAATTGCCTTCCGCGTTTCCATTTGAATTAGCTATATTGCTGAGTTCATCGTGGTTTTTGTTATTGGCATTGACCTGATCTGTTATTGAAGAACGAGCTTTCAATGCCGTGTCGATTTTCTCTTCAGGGATTCCAAAAAGTAGTGAGATGAAGTATTTGAAAAATGTCCCAAGCTTGTCTCTGTCATTCAGTGAGTAATTTGACGAGTGATATATGTAAAACTCTGCGAGTTTTATGACGTCAAAGATGACGTCATCATCAGTAAAGTTGTAATTGAGTTGTTCCTGTGCTTTGGGTGTCAAGGGGTGAACTCTTTTGTTTTGTTGTTCAACTTTAACTGTACTGATTTCACTCACAAGCTGTTTAGCAGTCAACAACTTTTTATCAGCCTGCTTGAATGTCAAGCCCAAATGATCCAACGACTTGTAAAACACTTTTTGCTCCATCTCCCTCCAAACTTTGTTCCATTCTCTTTGAGAACGCTTCCATTCCTCGTCTTTTTGCTTCAATCTTTTAAGGACAACTGGAACAGCAACTGCGGGGTTTTGGTGAAGGGCGTCAATCACCTCAAACCCTCTATCTTTATCGTAAATTTTACGAATCACCTTTTTGTAGATCGTTTGAGATGTATGGCCCAAACCTGGCGGAAGCTTAAAACTGGCCTTTTGTTCAGGTGTCATGTTAGCAATTCTGTTGGCAATGGTTTCCAAGGTCTGAATGGTTCTCAAATTAGCCTCCATGTGATAGTCAAATTCAAGTCTTTCTTCCTCTATTTTAAAGAGGATCTCCTCATACTGGTTTTTTCTGTGGGATATAAAGCCTGAATCTTCAGATGCCCAAGTTGGGTGGCCCACCAACTCATCATTCAAGACTTCCCAGCACATTTCGTCTCTCCCGGAGCACGGCATGTAGGTCTCAACTTTCGGCAACTGGCGGTACGATGGTCCATATGACTTGCACAAAGAAAGCTCAATTTGATGTTTCCTGAACGTGATGTCTTCCATGTGCTGGGTTGGTTTCTCGTAGCCAACGAATTGTTTGAACCAATTGGTAAGATCCTGATTGTTGTCACCCAAGAAAGACTCAACCCTTTCAACAAGAGTTTCTTTGTCGATAATGTCTTGCGAAAACAAATTCAACATCTTCAAAAACTCATTATAAGTCTGCTTGTTTCCGATAGCTTTCTTGACTTTATCAAAGAAAGAGAGCTCCTCCAGCAAGGACGACGTCTTGGAAACAGAGGATGGAGGTACCGGTTCTGGGATTCCGGCCACGAGAGTCGGATTTGCTTTTGCCATTATTACCGAGGTGCTCGGTGTGGTGGACTTTTGTCTTGTCGGGGCCGCCTGCGGCGCCCCTCGAATCCCGGAGTAGCTGGCTTCTTCATTGTAGTTGCTTTCGAAAGCACGATGGTCACTGTTCTTTCTCAGAGGATGTTGAACTATTTGTGCGACCTGATCGGTTTCGTGTACATTCGCCTGGAAGTGGCGGTAATTCAGGTCTGGGCTCAAGACTCCACCGCTCGCATTGGGCTGGAAGTTTCCGAGAGGTGGCAATTGAGAGGGGCCGTTCGCGGCATAATAGGCCTGATTGTCGTTTCCATGCAGCTGTGGCTGGACCTGCTGGGGTAACATTTGATCTTCGGCCCTCATGGCAAACTGGGGCTGCGGGTTGCCCGTGTCCGGCAAAAACTGCTTGAAGTCGTTGAGAAGATCGGGCGAGTTGGCGAAAAGCTGGGTCACCTGCTCGTAGACCTCACCGATAGGCTTCTGCTCTCGTTGGTACGTCTGCAAGATCTCCAAAAACTGCTTATAGATGTCCGGTTGGTTGGCGAAGCGGGTTTTGATCTTATTCACGTAGGAGATGGCATGGTTGAACTCGATCTGGCCGCCCGCTCCCGCCTGCTGCTGCTGCTGCGGGTCCTGTGGAAACTGCGCGGCCTGTGCGGGCTGGCCCTGTTCGGCCCACTGTTGGGGCGGGGCGGCGGTAACGAAGTGCGGCACGCCGCTGAAGTTTGGCCGGGTGGTCGTCCCAGTGGGAGTTGTTACCCGGATTGGGTTGGGGTCGGACGGGTCCAAGGAGCACTCGATCTTGTAGCCAGGGGGCAAAAAGGTGTTGAAGCCCTGGATCAAGTTAGGGTGCCCGCGAAACAACGACGAGACGCGGTCAATGACGCCTGGAGTGTCGATGCTCTGCGATTTGAAGTCCTTCATGATGTCCAAGAAGTTGTTGTACACGTCGGTCTGGTTGTAGAATTGGATCTTAACCTGGTCCAAGTAAGACAACGCATCCTTGACGTTCAACGGCCGGTACGCGTTGGATGCCGACGAGCGGTTCACTACGCCGTGCGGAATCGCCAGCAAGTTCTGCGCGCCCTGCTGGTCAGCGGCCACACTGCCCTCGGGGGCCTGCTCCGTGTCTTGTGTAGACGCGGGCTGCGGCACCCCGACAACGGCTTTTTCAGGCAGCGGGGACTGAGTCCCACCGCTCGGGTTCTGCGGTGTCTGCAGCTGGCTTTTTGTCTGTTGGTGGCTCTGCTGCTGTTTTGGCGCCATGTCCTGTGGCGGCTGCTCGTTTTGATGCGTGATGTTGTAGATGGAGTTGGGCAAGTGCGAGCTCAAGGCGCCGTAGCCCGGGACCTGGGGGAGCCGTGCACCGACGGGAGGCAGACGCAGGTCCTCGCTGGAGTTGATGGCGGGGATCAGGAAGACATGGCCAGATCCCGTGCTGCCTCTGCTGCCCAAGGCAGGGAGCGACGTGAAAGGCGGGAACTGCTGGGTGCCTGCCTCCAAGGTTGCGGGTGGCGGCAAGACAGGCGGATTCTGGCGACTAAAGACGGGAGTTAGTAGGGGGCTTGATTTTTGCGGCGGGTGTTGAATACATACTTGTAGGCCGGGTTCATGGGCATGCCCTGATTGGGCCAGCGGTTCTCCTGGTTTGTCATAGGATTAAAGACACGCTGGGGCTCGGAAGGGGTACTCGCCCTGGAGTAGTTAATGGAATCAGGGGTAACGGACACAGATCCAACGCCTCTCGATCAGATGAGGAAAAAACTGGGTGTGTAGAAAAAAGCGAAGGCAGGCTGGAAAACTCGGCAAGGTCTTTTTTTATTCCGGGGCTCTGGCGGCTTCAGGGCTGTTTCGAAGTGACACTCGTGCAGCCGCTGAAACAGGTGGCTGTGTGGACTGGGTGTCTGGTTCGAAAGATGACGGTACTCTATGTTGTCAGAAGGTAGGCCCGCCAGTGCTTCGAGATAGGTGGAGCAGGTGCGGGTAACCCGGCCGGACGAGCAGCCGGGGAGAGGTGCCTGCAGGACGTTATTTCTGTTCCCCCGAGGTCATGTGACCGGACCACGCCCAGATGAGGCTGGGAACAGGGAAGGAACAAAGAAGAACGGGGAAGAAAAGGAGAGACTGACGGTGAGGTGTTTTTCTCGTGCTGTCTTTTTCCTCTCCCGCTGTTGTTCCACTTTTTGTTTCTTTCCCTCGTCCTTCCTTGTTTCTATTTTTCACTTTGCCCAGATCTCAAACTCTCTTATGCTTCTTCTTTCATGTTCGTTCCTTTGATTCCTCTTTTCATGTTCCTCCTGTCGTGGTTCATTCGCTCCTCTTTACTAGTGCTCAAGAAAGACCTGGCCCGTGGCCAATTCCATGCGCCCCGGTCGACTCTCAGATGCACTGCCAAACAACATGCTGGCATTGGCATGCACAACCACGTAGCTCGAACAAGCCCTCAAATGGCTGCCATGCAAATTCTCCTGGTCCCCGGGTGAATGCAACAAAGTGTGTCATTCCCCAGCTCTGGTCCTTTTCAGCCAACGGCCGGGCGCCGGAAATTGGCCCACCGTGCAGGACGGCCTGTGAGTATCAACTTCCAGCTCCATGTCCAGCATAGCATCTTCGATCATCTATCCCATCCACCGAATATGAACGCCCCAGACAGATTCGAATTGTTCATCTTGCCAGATGGCGTGGAGAAGTATGTTCTAGGCCACGATACCGGTACCCCGCCATGAATACTAACCGTGCTCAAGGATCAAGATCATCCCAGATACAAAGGTGCCCAATGCAGCCATCATAAAGATCGAGCGTGAGGACCACACGCTTGCCAACATGTTACGCGCCCACTTGGCCAAGGACGACAGAGTCATTTTTGCTGCCTACAAGGTAGAGCATCCGCTTTTTGCCAACTTCGTGTTGAGAATCCAAACCGACGACGACTACACGCCCAGAGACGCCTTGAAAAATGCATGTTCCAGTTTGATTTCGGAGTTGGACATCATGAAAACCAAGTTTAAGGATGAGTGGGCTCTCAAGTCCTTGCTCAATAACAATGATGACTAATTTTACGGGGTGTACAATACAATAAACGACTATATATCATACATAGTCAACCCTCCGTGGCGATAGAATCGCACGGCGCATCAGGAAGGGTCGATCACCGAAGTTTCAGGGGCTACCGGGGCTTCTCTTGTAAATCCAAGCATTCCGTACTACCGGACCTCAAAGCTCTCGCGTGCCCTTGCATGGTATGCTTTTCTTGTATGATATGCTTTGAATTTTTTCTATATGCTAATTTATTTCACTTTCGCCCTGATGGCGGCTTCAATGATGGCGATCTTACCCAAGCAGTCGGGCACTTCGGTATCTAAGAAGTTGCCGCGCTCAAGAACCAAAATCAAAGGATGCGTTTGGATCACCTTGTTCGGCGAAACATGCGTAATGGCCAAGCCATTCTTAGAAATGCAGAATTTGTGGTGATCTTTGAAGTTGAACTGAAACGCCCCGTTAGTCAATTCAAACATGATGTAATCACTGTTTCTAGTGTATCTATGCAAAAAAACCGTATCCTTGCGTTCCTCATTGTCACTAACCTTGGACAAGTTGCTGTTCATGTATTTTGCGAAGAAATCAACAATCTCAAGTTGTCTTCTCGCCTGAGAGGGTGGGTGGCTCGCTGAGTTTTCGATGCATGACCATCCTTCGTTCTCGTGATGGATCAACTCCAAAAATCTGTCGTTGTTATGAAGCTTTAAAATGGTGTTGTTGTCGTTGAACAAAACTCCGATATCATCGTTGTTCAACTGGTATGAGAACCCGTATTTGTTTGAATAATCGACCCACTTGGAGATGAGAGTTGGATTTTCACAACTCGGGAGTTCTTTTACATCGAACTCCAAAATTTCTCCGGAACTTGTGAGTGCTCGAAGTCTTCTCATGTTATGCACTGTTTCGAGAAGTGATTGCTCTAGCTTAATGATCACTTTGTTAAACTTCGAGTGGAAGTTGAGTTTTCTAAGAGATTTCCCACTTGTGCCAATTATGGAGGTTGGCACCGCAATTTCTTGGTACTTCGATCTGGTGTTACCTGGTGACAAGGATTCAGGCAAAACCGCTCGGGGTTGGCTGGAATGTAAGTCCGTCTTTAAGATTTCAACGGGGTCTTTCAGCTTGGGGGTGTAAATGCCAGCCTGGGTCTTTGCATTTGCAAAATTAAGCAAGCTTTGAGCCCGAGAAATCTCGTCCATCTGATGAGGGGTTGCTGTCAAAGCTTGTTCGACAGTCTTCTGAGGGAAAGAGCCTTTGAACCACGGGTAGTCCAAGATGTCGTTGATTGTGGGACGGTTGAGTGGGTTCAAACTCAACAAATCCTCGATAAGAGTCTTGGCATTTTCCGATATTGGTTTATCAGCGGGAAACAGGTATTCCGTCTTTTTGATTCTCTCATAGATAACGTTTACATCTTTGGCTTGGAATGGGGGCTTGCCAACCAACAATGCATACATCATAATACCAATGGCCCAAATATCAACTTCGAATGAGTGGCCTGTTTGTTTTCCACCCAACACCTCTGGAGCGATATAGTTGGGAGTTCCACAAATGGTGTACTTTCTTGAGTCTGTGGAAGGCAACACAGAAGCCAATCCAAAGTCTCCTATCTTTAAGTTCATTTCGGGGTCAAAGAAAATGTTTCCAAGTTTCAAATCTCTGTGTATAACTCTCCGAGAGTGCAAGTATTTTATGGCACCAACAATTTGCACTATGAAATAGCGGACTTCGGGTTCTGAAACACGCTTTCTAGTTTTCAAGAGTTCCATAAGCGATTGATGAGGGCAGATCTCCAAGAGGATATAGACATTGACGTCGTCTTCAAAGCAATCTACGAAGTTGACAATATTAGGGTGCTTGAGAGACTTGTGAATCTTAATCTCCAGCAAAAGCTTGGTTTTTGTCTTTTCATTCTTGATCAGTGCTTTTGCAACTGTCTTAGCGGCATAGATGCGGCCCAGTGCATCTTTCATTTGGAAACATCTTGCAAACCCACCTTCACCCAAGAAGACTCCTCTGCGGTAGTCAATACCGTTTCTTGTCCTGACAATTGATGGAGGCGTTTTGCATAGAGCAGAAAGCTTCTCTTTTTTCTTCTTGGCTTTTTCGTGGGTTTGCTGCTGCTGTTGCTGTTGCTGAACTTGAGCATGATTCTCATGGTACAAATTGGGCGGTGCATGATAATAGTCAAACTGTGTTTCTTTCCTCCTGGGAGACTTGCTTGGAGTGACATTGTTAACTCTGTTGAGCTGTCCATTTTTGAGCGGCTGTAATGGCTGAGTTGAGCGGAAGTTCATGTCTAGAACAATCGGATCCACGTACAAGTATAAGAGTCAAGGCGCAAGATTAATGAGTTTCAAATAAAAGCACAGTATTTGTTTAAGAAGTGATCTAAAATCTCTCGTGGGTTCAGCTGAGTATACTCGATTGTACTCGAAGCTTTTTAAATGCAATGGACGAGGAAGTGATTTTGTAGAAACACAAGATGAGATTGGGTGGAAAGAAATTCGTAGTCACCTTTTTCTTGCGTCAGATTTTTCCTGTCCGAATTGAATATATATATTTTTGCGTATACCAGTTCAGATGGAGTACAGCAGGGAGACTATTATGCTTTGGACTAAATAAGAACTTCGTGGTAAATTTCAACGAGACGTGAAAAGTGGACAAGCCATCATGTTTACAAATGTACCGCATCGAGTAACGAGGCCGCTCAAATATTTACAATTAAAGCAAAACGAGCGGAAGTGACCTGCAGATTTCACTCGCTTCTGCTCGCAAGGCGATGGTGGTGCAAAAGTATGCGACTGACATGGAAAAGTCCACGTAAGCTTTGAAACAAATAAGATGCAAAAAGAACTCTTTCATGGCTGATACCTGGCTTCGAATTGGAAGCACATGTTTCTTGCCTCTTCTTCCGCTTCAATTTTGTTGATAACATGATCCAAAAGCTGAGACTTCCGCTCAATGCCTTTTTCATTTAAACGATCCTGCGCTGTCTCGAAACTGTTTTTATTTTCGCTCTTTGAGAAAAGCGTCACTCAACCATATAGACTGTAATGTTTCGAATGAAGAGTGCATTTATTTCCGCATCAGCATATTGAAGCTGTATCTTACATGAGGCACTTGAAGGTCCGTCGCATGAATGGCTCATGTCCGCAATAGGAAAAGTTATAGATATGCAACAACAAACATTGCCTTCGCGTGCAGTAGTGTTATGGAGACGGCGTGAAATTATAGGTAACATAGGCTAAAGAAACTATTGAATTGAGCAGCTTTTGATTGCAAAATGTATCAGGCCAATTCAAATGATTATTTCATCGACTAGAAGTTTGGAACTGCTCGTCATGTTCAGGTGTATCAGGACATAAGATCAAAAACTCGAATCAGGCGATTTCCCCAATCTGAAGACAATAGCTCCCAAGAATAATGCCACATTATTAAACTTTAATATGTTTCTAGTAAGGCCCCACCTTTGAGCAAGTTCCAACCCCTCTTGCAGCTGTGGGCTAAACATTTTTCATATATCATTATAGATCGGGAACTCTAATACGCAAGCCAAAAAAGAACATAAATAGAGTATTTAAGTCATTATTATTTTTTAAACATTTTTTGAAAGAAGCCACGACTCGCCGAACAAATGGAGCCTGACTGGAAACCAAGACTTCACATTCGGTCAGCACCCTCGTTCGCAAGCCGGTCGGCTTGCTCGTTGCCTTCAACACCCAGGTGTCCTTTTACATATATAAGATCCACATTCACGCCTTCCTTTGTGAGATTTGAGTAAAGGACATGTGTGCGCTCGATAATATCCTGATTTGCAACCTTGGAGCCAGACGAGGTCTTCCAATTATTCTTCTTCCACACATCCGCCCAGGTGTCTATAGAATTTTTCGTGTAAGTTGAGTCGGTGTGAATTTCGAAAGACTTCGACATGCCAGGGTTCGACTTATGTTCTTCGTGGATGTTCTTCAAAGCGTGATACATTGCGTGCAACTCTGCCCTCTGGTTTGTGGGCGGAATTCTGGAGACATCGTCGACATCTGAGAGCGGAACAGAGCTGTTCCGCGAGTCCCCAGGCCCATAGTAGACACCGTAGCCTGACTTCGGACAAGCCAATTTCCCATTTCCACGGGCGGCACCGTCAACATAAATCTTTTCTTTCGTAGCTGAGCCCCTTGTGGACTTATGCGTGTTTTCACGGGAGTACGACCCCCCAGCGTAGCCCGAATAAGATACCAGGCTTTCCGATGCAGAGTGTGACAGTCTAGCTGGGCTTCTTTCTCTTTGGGAATAGTCATCGTGAAAGAAGCTGCTATTTCCAGTACTGCCACTTGAATGAGAGTCTCGAGAAGAGTAATCTCTAACGTTCCCGCCGCGAGTGGAACCACTACCATAGTTACTGTTCCCATAGCCTCCCGCACTTCGCTCATTCACAAAATTGTTTGCCTCGCTCTGGGTTCCAAACTTCTTGTACGTGGCCCCTGGATATCCATTCACGTTTTTACTACAGTCGTCCCAGGAGTTGTAGACTCCTGCGGATCTGCCCTTGGCAACAGCGTAGTATGGCATTTTTTTAAGTAAGGAAAGCTGCTCCCACATACAAAGTGACCACTCTCTAGGTCACGCTATTTGGAGAATACAAGTTCCACACCCCGCGTTTCAAAGTCTCAATCTTCTTTCAAAGCGAGAATATCCTATCGATCAAATGACTGAACTGTAGGTCAGAAAATATGGGCAGTATGCCAGCTAAGTTGGAAATTAGGCGCGCCTTTATATGCGCAAAAGTCGCAGCTCCCCATTGTTAGATCCCCAGGTGGCGGAATGATTTATTAATGACACGTAATGAAATATGAGCAGAAGGATATGTACAGTGGAGCTTTTATTTATTATGCTCTCGAAATAAATGCGAAACCAACCGGGACCGTTCCTTTTTTCAGAACGCCTGAATCTCATCCGAAGAATAAACCTAGAGAAGGATCAATGAAGATCAGACAGCACTAGTGGAATGTGTTTTTGTTGTGCTAATCTCTTACTTCAACACCGAATATTCTGTATTTTGACGAAGCCTTCCCAAAAACATCAGGGGGTGGTATCTTTTCAGCTCGTCGTCTAACTATGACACGTTGCACTATACTTATGAGCGTGGATTTCGCTGCCATTCTCTAGATAGGCTGGTACATGTGCAGAAGAGTAAAGTAGTCAATTTGCCGGGATATAAGCACACAAGCATCTGAATCATTCAGTGGTATGGGCTATCAAAAAAATGGAAGACATGAGAAATAAAAGTAATTCAATGTCAAATTTGCTGGGAAGGTGTAGCACAGTGGGTCAATTTGACACAACTCGCGTATCCCCCGCGTGCACTTGAGAGCCCATACTATCGATGCCAGTCTCCATGCATAAAGAAAAGCATCAAAACGTTGTGTGGAATCTTATTTCCAAAAAAATAAAAAAAAAGGGGAGAGAACTTTGTTATAAAGTACCTCAATTGAGTCCAATTGGTGCAGGATGAAAATCTCAACTTGGTCGTTGGGATTCTGAGAAAGCTTTGAAAAAATTGGGCATCTGGCTATGAAATCTTGTCAGCTTGGACAAAATTATCAGCAAGCTTGGATAATTACCCTAGCTTCCTCAGCTGTTTCAAAAGACACGTTAGCCGGCAATTGCTGCAAACGCCTATCAAAAGTCGATAGGCGGCACGCTGTGTCAAACAAACGCGACCCGCATGCATTTCAAACATTCATCAATCTACAGCAAATCTTTCTGAAGATGATAGCCGCTATAGGGAAGAAGTTTGCAGCTAATATTTAAGCATGATCAAACATGGCTTATCAAATAGCTTCGCTTGCCGTCGTCGGTGTCTGCCGACTATCGCCCTTCGAGCTGCAGGATTATAAGGTCGTGCAGTTAACTTAAAAGCGATCATCGCGACCCAGAGAAGTTCACTTTTTTTCGTCTGCCCTGGGGCGTTTCGATTAGTTCAATCATTGAAAAGGTCTAATCCCAATATTTCAGCTCAAGTGTCATAGGTCTCCAAATACTTGACATTTGTTGCCAAATTTTATTTAGAAGATCGATCTTTGCAACAATGGGAGACATGGAAGATTCCGCTCTCTCGCAATTGCTGGTTCCGAATACCACATTCAGAGAACAGCAAGAAGAAGAACTTCCTTTGACTGCGTTGGTCAAGCTAAAAAGCAAATCCAAAAATGGTGATGCTTCAGGCTCAGAGAAAAAAAAAAAAAAGAAGTTGAAAAAGAAGAGAAAAGCGGATGCGATCTCCGAGGGTGAGCCCAAGAAAAAGCTGAAGAAGAAAGAGCCAAAAGTGGAAGATTCTACTGTCAAAGAGGAAGAAGATTCTAAGGTGGAAAAGCCTGTTAAGTCCAGCGAGTCTGCTAAGCGCAAACTGAATAAGAGACTGAAGCAGGATAAAACCACGAATGGCTCGTCAACTGTAACTACACCTGAAGTCAAGGATGAGGAACCCTTGATTTCTAAAGGCGAAAGTGAACAGGATACATCTCAAATCGGAGAATCCTTGAAGAATGAAGAAGAGAGCGATGATTACAAGTGGTGGGAAGATGAGAAATTTGGGCAGGGCCCCGAACGTTGGCAGCAATTGGAGCACAACGGTGTTCTATTTCCACCGCCTTACGAGCCCTTACCATCTTATGTGAAGATGTATTACGAAGGTAAACCCGTGGATTTACCTCCAGCTGCAGAGGAAGTGGCGGGTTTTTTTGGGGCCATGCTAGAGTCAGACCATACCAAAAACTCTATTTTTCAAAAGAATTTCTTTGATGATTTTATCGCAGTCTTGAAACAGAGCGGTGGATGTAACGTGGAGATCGAAAGCTTTGAAAAATGCGATTTCTCTAAAATGTTCGCCTACTTCGAGAAACAAAAGGAGGAGAAGAAAAATATATCAAAACAAGAGAAACTCCAGATAAAAGCGGAGAGAGAGGCTCTTGAAGAACCTTACCGGACATGCTTGTTAAATGGCCGGAAAGAAAATATTGGAAATTTCAGGGTTGAACCACCAGGTCTTTTCAGGGGCCGTGGTGCACATCCAAAGACTGGCAAATTGAAGAAAAGAGTCTACCCCGAAGACATCACTCTCAATTTGGGTGCTGATGTAACTGTTCCAGTGCCCCCCGCTGGACATAATTGGGGTGCTGTTAAGCATGATAAGTCTGTCGTTTGGCTTGCCATGTGGAGAGAAAATATTGCAGACAATTTCAAGTACGTAAAGCTTGCAGCAAACTCTTCTATCAAGGGTGTTTCAGACATGAGAAAATTTGAAACTGCTCGGGAGTTGAAAAGCCATATCGAACGAATCAGAGCTGATTACAACATTATGTTGAAAGACCAGTACATGCAGAACAGACAGATTGCAACGGCAACTTATCTAATTGACATATTTGCATTGAGAGCAGGCGGTGAAAAAGGTGAGGATGAGGCTGATACTGTGGGTTGTTGTTCATTGAGGTATGAGCATGTAACCTTGAAGCCACCAAACACTGTCGTCTTTGATTTTTTGGGTAAAGACTCGATTCGGTTTTACCAAGAAGTACAAGTTGATCGCCAAGTCTTCAAAAACTTTCGGATTTTTAAAAAAGACCCTAAGCAGCCAGGTGATGATTTGTTCGACCGCATATCCCCTTCCACGTTGAACAGGCATTTACAAGGGTACATGAAAGGATTGACTGCCAAGGTATTTCGTACGTACAATGCTTCCAAGACTATGCAAGATCAAATGGACCTCATTAAAAACGAGGGTACGGTGGCAGAAAAGATTTTGATGTACAACGCCGCCAACAGAACAGTCGCCATTTTATGTAATCACCAGCGCACAGTCACTAAAGGACACTCGACAACAGTGGAAAAGATTCAAGACAGAATAAAGGAAATGGAGTGGCAGAAACTCCGATTGAAACGAATGATCATCAGTATGGACGCTTCAGCACGAAAGAAGGATCCAAGATATTACGAAGAATTAGAGGATATGAGTAAGGAGGATCTCCGATCTATTGTGCGATTGCATGTGGAGAAGCTCAGAGATCAAGCAAAGAAGAAGTGGACGCGAGATAACGAGAAGAGAAAGATGGAAGAACAGGATCTTCTAACAGAGGAAGACTTGGACGCGAAAATACAAGGTATTGAAGAATTGAGGAATCAGTACGAGGAAGAAGTAGAAAGCGGTGTTGTTGAGCCCAAGTCTGCCAGTGTCGAAAAGCTCAGGTTGCAGATCGAAACAATCGAAGGCCGCATATCGAATGTGAGCTTCCAGCTAAAGGACAAAGAGGATAACTCAGAGGTTTCGTTAGGAACATCGAAGTTGAATTATATCGATCCTCGGTTGACCGTGATGTTTTCGAAGAAGTTCAATGTCCCTATTGAAAAGCTCTTTGCAAAGACCTTGAGAGATAAATTCAATTGGGCCATTGAGTCTACGGGTGCTGATTGGAGGTTCTGAGCTCCCTCGCGTGTGTGCCCGAAAAATCATTAGATGAAGAATTGAATCCAGTGAATCAAGAATACGCCGTTGTAATAACGTGGGATAGTGAGGTTGCGCGATTAGTTAACATAGAGCCTGTAAAAATAACCAAGAGTAGAAACGAGGAAAACCAAAAATTGAGGAACAGAAAAATAACCAAGTCTAGTCGGGTCTTTCATACGTACCGAGAGCAAGATTCACAGCGACTGCGGATTCCATCGCTAGCATCGGGCGATATGTAATATTTGAGCCAGAAAATAGGCGGCTCCCCTCCTCCTGGACAGAAGAGACAGGGCATACATTCCTCGCAGAGAAAGCAGCAAAGATATGCGTGTTCGCGAATCGGGCAATTGGCTCCTGCCGGTACAGTGCCAAAGCTTGACCTGCGCACCAAAAAAGAACGGGTCTCGTTCCACGGAACGCGCTTTTTTCTTTCTAATGATGAGCCTCACAAATTACGAGATGCGAGGCAGGATCAACAAACACGGCACGTGTGTATGGAACAAATGCGCCCTTCCTTCATATCCACAGCATTAAGGTGTGCGCCATCCTCGAATGTGTACGTATCACTCTTTTCCTTATTTAGCCGTGGCTTCGACCCCCATATAAGTTCTGTCTTTCCTTGAACTCCATACTAATTCGCACGCGGCGAAAAACATATCCCCGTGCCCACCCCATCCACGTCCGATTCGTCATGAAAATTGCACCTCTTTCCCCTTCACGCAGCCTGTCGTACGGTGAAAAGTACAAGCCAAAATGCCATCATGGCCATACGCAACTTCATAAAAGATTAGTCAAACGAAGCACGTTGCCCTCGCTCAATAGTGCAACCAGCACTGCAAGCACGACTGGTTCCAGCACCTCCCAGGAATCTCAAGCATCAGAAACCTTGTCTTCTCGGTCGGCGTCCGTGTCTTCATCAATGGCATCAGTCATCATAGTCACACTGATGAGCAACTCAGAGACAAACATGCCCACGGTTTCCACGACTTCTCCATCCTCGTCCATAACCTCCACATCATATACATACCAGGCCACTGTGCCCACGGACGCCGCTAAGAACCCATACATAAGCAAAGAGACGCTCCCTGTCAACACGGTATTCATAATTGTGGGTGCCTTGTTGGGAGCTCTCGCGCTTGGCATTGTTCTAGCGTGGCTCGTCGTGTGGTGGAAAAGCAGGAAACGAGCAAAGACGGAGAAAGAAGTGCAGTACTACAATCCATTTCACTACGATAACAACTCCAGCAGCTCGGCAATGCTTTTGTTGGCTGGGTCCCTGGGCTCGTCTTTTTTGGAGAAATCCTCGGCTTCGGTCAACACCATGTTCTCCGATCCTACAAGTCTAGGAATGGGCACCACCACGCCCGGCCGCTCCTACCGTGAAATGCTGAGTTCCATGGGCAGAAGAGGCTCCATGACGATCAGCCCAGTCTTGGAGATGATGCGGTCGTCGGCATCGAATCTAGATCTCCCCTTGTTTCACCCAGCGCCGGACGCTCAAGTGATTGCGCCCCGCACGCCCATCGAAAACCCAGGGCAGCTGAAACCCACGTCGAGACCCCCCTCGCGGGCCCTAGATGATATGCTTGCGGCCATCGATTTCTCTGCTGACTACCCCGAAACTCGCGGCGAGAATACGGAAGGGCCGTTGGCACAGCACGACACGAATGTTTCCTGATTTTTTCTGTGGCTCTATTTAGGTATAGTACTATATACCAGCATTGGAACGAAGTGTCGCAGTTGCAACCTGATTTTTCTATATGTTTTACAAGATCTGGCCGCGTAATATGGTTTCCTTTAGGATTCTGTACTCAAGTATGAAGTATTATTTATATGTTAAATCGATTGGGCCAATCAGGATACAGAACTTTAGATTTTGGGACTTGTAACTGTGTTTTTAGGTATACTTGAATTTTCATATCTCGAATAACTTTTAGATCCAATGATCATTTATTATGTTGGATTAATTGCGATTGTATACAGCAGTACATGTCAGTGGCCAAAGAGCCAAGCGGTGGGGGAGGTCTCATGAGGATTCGCGCTGGAAGCTCTTGAATTTAGTGCCCAATGTTCGAGCAATGTTCGAGCAATGTTCGAGAGCCGCCCGTGAGGAAGCATTGGTCATGGACTCAACGGAGTTTTTAGTGCACTAAATCAACTATTTCCAGCACGGGACTATATAATTATCGTTATTGAAAGTAAAAAATTGAAAGTAAAGGTTCGCAAAGTAATTGTATTTATGAACTAAATGTGAGCCGGGAGTCGCGAGGTGGAGCAGCGGAACTATATTTTGTCCCCAAGGTGTGGAAAATGAAATATCAAGAATGGTTCTGAAAAACCCAGGTTCAAGCCAAATCCGCCCTCATAGGTAACTACAGAGCTTGCTGGCCCGGAGCTAGTGCCACACTAGTCCTTCTCTCGAAGAATCTTGTCAATCGGGAGAATCCAGTTCTGTAAGCTTTGCAACGGTTGCGTCACTCAGGTGATTGTTTTTGGTCGCACCAGACTTTGACTGCATCTGCCCCCGCATTATGGAAATGCTCGCACACCCTTAGGTCCGGGCGAAGCCGATATATTTCCCCACCCCGCCCAGACGTGCTCAGCG
This sequence comes from Metschnikowia australis, assembly GCA_019285895.1. NCBI lineage: Eukaryota > Fungi > Ascomycota > Pichiomycetes > Serinales > Metschnikowiaceae > Metschnikowia > Metschnikowia australis. The sequence goes on from JAGSXI010000006.1 coordinate 802,395, forward strand.
ATTGGCGCAAAGGCCATATGGTGGACTCACCCCTCTTTTCGACATACATCTCACTTTCCTTCTATATAAAAACGCGCCCAAATCCTTGAGCAGACAAAAGCACAAAACTCTCGAAAGCACCCAATTAGACTTGAACAAGAATCCAACCGAGACGTTAGCTAATAGTCCATCCTCCTCAACCAACTGATATTTCAAGCCATATCACTTACGCTTCTTGCTTTTATATTCACACTGTCACTAAATGTTGAGAATCGCCAAAACTTCACAACAGGCCGCCAGAGCCTTTTCCTCCGTGGGCAGAGTCCTCGCAAAGAATGACGCCTCCACCATTGACTCGTTCAAGTTGCCTTCCCAAACATCGATCAACGAGTGGGAGTTCAAGTACGATCTCATGCCGAAAGTGACCGGGCCCAAAATCCCGCCTGTGACTCCTGAGGCCGTCAAGCAGGACATTGCCCGGACGAAAAAGGAGCAGATTGAACAGGAATTGCTAAACAGAGAATTGCACGCTTCTTTCAAGGTCGAGGCCAACCATGCCAGCGTGCTTCATGGCGGTGAACCTGTCAGTGCCGAGCCTCTGTATATCCATGAACGCGGGCTGAGTCCCGTGGATGCTTCAAACCCTGGTCCACACAAGAAGCTGAAGACCGCGAACACGCATAAGTACGTTCAGCTGTCGCTCAACCCAGAAATCAATAATCCCGTTGTGGTCAACTTGGGCCATGAGAACAAGGTCCACCACAAGACGGCCACAGTCGAGGTGCCCCCTGAAGTCGAAGATGCTGAAGCATCCCTCGAAAAACCTTCCTCTTCCGTTAACCCAGTGACGGTATTGGGCCTTTTCGGATTGGGCGGGCTCGCTGGCTATTTCTTCTTTAATGACTCGAAAAAGGCCGCACAAAAGTAGACACGTGGCACCTAGACTTCTTGCGATTTCACATAGTAATAGACGCAACGCTTTCATCAAGTGACGATACCCCGTAGCCTCTTGTGACCGGCGCGATGCGACATACGTTTTACAAAGTGCCGTGGTTCAATAAATATAGTTTTTGGGGGTTATGTATGCTATGTAGATTTGTCTCTCTAGTACGAGCGGGCAGCCTCCTGACATGCCTTCAATTGATGCAAATAGTAGTCGCAAATTTGCATGTCACCGCTATTCTCCTCCAAACATCTGGTGAAAGATCTGGCATCGGAGTCGCAAGTTCTAGCTTGTTCCTGAGTAGATTGTTGCTGGGTAGCTGCGACCTGCTGTTGTGGCTGCTCAGCTGGAGTAGACGAGCCACCGAACATAGAGGTAATACCGGCGCCCAAGGTGTGACCGATGGTGGAACCAACGGCAACACCGGCGGCAGTAGAGGCCATCTGGCCGAACAAGCCTGGGCCTTGAGACGCAACTTGTGGTTGGGCAACAGGAGCAGGGGGGTGTGGGGCAGCAGCTACTGGAGCAGGAGCCGTAGCAGTGTGAGCAGATCTTGTCTGAGTTCTAGGTGCTGGAGCAGATCTTCTTTGTCTAGCCATTTTTGTTGTGAGTTCAGTGGCAAGTGCTTAACGGAGAAAAGCTTTTTTTATTTATACCCACGCGCAGGGGCGGGCCGGCTGCGAGAGCGAGAAAATGTCGCGCCATGGCCACGAGTCAAAATGTCGCGCGCGAAGCTTTACCCCGGAGTTTTATCGCATCTTCCAGTGTGTTCCAGCGCGCCTAGCATTTGGCTACTCAATATTCTTCATATTTCGCCCCCAGACGTATCTTGAGGGCAGCGAAAAACATAACTATTGGGATTTTGTCCAGCGAGTTAAGTAATTCCTCTCTTCAGCTAATAGGCTTGCCCTCACAAAGTTTTTTAGATGCAGAGCTGTATGAAGTTGGGCTCGGGTGATGCAAACTTACTTGTATGATCTGCAGTGTCTTCCAAGGCGTGTGTTGACAAAGTCACGACAAGGATGAAGCCTTATCTAAACACAGGCTCCGTTCCGAACAAAATTAAAGGAGAGTGGCATTTGTCTTCAGACTTCTGAATCGAGGAACAGGTTCCCTGGAGCTGGAACATCACATAGAAAATAATCACATAGAAAATAATCATATAGAAAATAATCATATAGAAAATAATCGGATAGAAGAGTTCCAATCCAGTTCCGTATACTTTTTTTTTGTGCTAGATTTCGGAGAAATCTAGCTTTCTCTTCTACCAAGTTTCTCTAGGCAAAATCAGAGATGGACTGTATTCTGCTTTCTTGGTGTTTTCACGTCCGGTGGAATGATTCTATGGAAGTGAACCTTGACCTTGCTGAAATAACCTAAACATCAGACATGTATACTGCACAATCTTTGGAAGTAGCGCTCCGAAATACATTTGATATAGAAGAGACACATGGGTGGATATTAGAGATCCACGTTGTGGTTGTTGCTATTACCCACTTTGAAAAATCGTGCGGAAAGCCGCCAATATATGTACTGCCTTAAGCTTTTTGACAAGCCGAATCGGGCAGGGTGGTTCCTTCACATAGTGGCAAATCAGATCAAGTTTGCTTCAGGCATGCGCGATAGGCGTACTTGCCGAAAACGAGATCTGTGCATATTCATGATCGGCCTACGTATTTTCTGGTTGGGAATTCCTTTCAATGCTCTCCTTCAAAATATTCAAGCGCAAAAGTGAACCATTTCACACAATCCAGAACATGAAGTGCGTCGTCTTGTTCGGCAGAGGCGTAAGGGCCTCTCACACGGCCATTTCTAGAAGGATGTATTCGTCGGCACAGCCGAACTTGTACCAGGTTTTGGAGCTACTGTCGAACGCTTCTACGAAAGAAATCAAAATGAAATTCAAGTGGTTGTCCAAAAAATTTCACCCCGATGTAAATGCCCATCTTAGCGACGAAGAGAAGGAGGCAAATAGCAGGAAATTCGTGGAGATGGTGCTGGCATACGACACTCTCAAAGACAAAAAGAAACGCAAGTTGTATGATGCGACTATTCTGTCGAGCCCTCGTGAGGGCGGCTCGATGTATTCACGAAGAAAGCCGCCGACAGCCTGGGAAAACGAATATTACGGCGAAGCCAAGCAGTACTCGAGGGCACGGGCTTCTGGAAGCTATACCTCTCACGGCTACAACCACACTAGACACAGAGTACACAACTTTTATAGAGCCAGCGATGGCGAAAGCGGTTCCCAGAACTTCACGGGCGAGCACAAAAATCGTGGTGACAGATTCGATGTGCCGCATTTCGATTACAATAACCATCTTTCCAAGCAATTGAAGTTCGAGCAGCGGATCATCAGCAAGCACCTATCGGAGGCGGAAAAAGAGGCGGTTTTGCGCCAGCTAGCGCCGGACGGTGATCTCTCCAAGGTGAGTGAAGAGCTCATCACCAAGCACTTGATGAGGCAAGCAAAAAATGAGAATGCAGCCCGGCAAACCCACGCTTACCAATCGGATACTGCTAGCAACCCATACATGTACCGAGGGCCACAAAATGGCAACATGACCCCTGGCGAAAGCGGGGTTGGGTTCAAGGCACTAGTGATTGCCGGAGGGGCAGGATCGGCATACCTAATATATCATTTAATTTTAGCTTAATAGTGCACATATATGAATACCCGGACAACAGTGGTGGTAAAACAAGACTTATTGAGATCGTCTAGTATTGATCTATAAGGTATACAAGAACAAAGCGGGAGGTAACGAACCGAAGCGTTAGACCACCGTGTGTGTGATTATGCAAAAGGGTGAGAAGTTTTGGCAGCTAAGCGGGTCTTAACGGTCGACCTCACCAAACACCAAGTCCATGGTACCAATGATGGCGACGGCGTCGGCCAACAAGTTGCCCCTGGAAACATGGTCGAAAGCACCCAAGTGGGCGAAACCAGGGGCTCTGATCTTACATCTGTAAGGTCTCTCCGAGCCGTCGGAAACAACGTAGACGGCCATCTCACCCTTTGGAGCCTCGATGGCAGTGTAGGTCTCACCGGCAGGGACAGCATAGCCCTTGGTGAAGAGCAAGAAGTGGTGGATCAAAGCCTCCATGTCCTCCTTCATCAAGGACCTGGAAGGGGGCGAAATCTTGAAGTCCTCGACCTTGACTGGGCCCTCGGGCATGTCGTTGATACACTGCTCGATGATTCTAAGAGACTGTCTGAACTCGGCCATTCTGCACAAGTAACGGTCGTAGCAGTCACCATTGTAACCCACAGCAACGTCGAAGTCCACCAAGTGGTAGGCATCGTATGGCTGGGCTCTTCTGATGTCATAGGGAACACCGGAACCTCTGAGCATGACACCCGAAAAGGCGTAGTTCAAGGCGTCATCGGCAGTGACGATTCCGACATCCTGGGTTCTTGCCTTCCAGATACGGTTGTCGGTACATAACTCCTCGACCTCGTCGATTCTGTCGCCGAACTGCGTGGCCCACATGAAGATGTCATCCAACAAGCCCGCGGGCAAGTCCTGCGACACACCACCGGGCCTAACATAGGCCGAGTGCAATCTTGCGCCGGAAACCCTCTCATAGAACTCCATCAACTTTTCTCTCTCCTCGAAGCCCCACAAAAACGGGGTCAAGCCACCGACATCCATGATGTGCGACAACACGGACATGCAGTGGTTCAACACACGCGTAATCTCGCCGAACAAGGTACGGATGTACTTGCCTCTCAAGGGCACCTCAACGTTCAACAACTTTTCCACGGCCAAGGCAAACACCAACTCGTTGGTCATCATGGAGACGTAGTCCAATCTGTCGAAGTACGGCAACGCCTGCATGTACGTCTTGGACTCGATCAACTTCTCCGTGCCCCGGTGGAGCAAGCCCACATGCGGGTCGGAACGCACAATTTCCTCGCCGTGCAACTCCAAAATCAACCGCAACACTCCGTGTGCGGCCGGGTGCTGGGGCCCGAAGTTGATCGTGAAGTGCCGGATTTTGGTGTTCTGCTTCTCCACGTGCTTGGGGTCGTCGTCCCTGCCCCACGTCATGTCGACCTCGTCCATGACCTCTGTGAACGTGGTTTTGCTTATGGTGGTGCCTTCCTCCGAGACTCTAGAGGGGATGCTGCCCATGGCATTGGTGTAAGGCTTAACCAGGTCCTGGGCGGCGCCGGCTCTCAAGCGCGGTGCCAAAGAAAAGAGTCTGTTTGCCGACAGCCGCGAGGCCTTGGCCAAGTTTCTATAGGGGAACATGGGTCTTGTGGGGAGTGGGAGCAGCAAGCGTGGAGCGTGTTTTCAGAAAAAAGACTGCGTAGGATTTGAAAGGCGCTCAGTTTATTGGCGGACGCGCACCCGTGCACCGGAACATAGGCGACGGTGGCCGCACGCCTGTAGCTATGGAGTGGTGGGGAGGATATGGGCCAGGTGTGACTAGGACTCAATGCGGACAGACTGGGAAATGGAAAATGTAGAAGGAGAATGTGGTGAGAAAAGCTGAGAAATATGCGAGCGATAAAATAAATGGGGCGGGAATGGAGAACGCATGAGGGGACATATAAGGCAGATATAGACGGAAGAAACAGAAAAGACACAATAAAAGGGACAGAGAAACGAAAAAGGAGAAGAAGACCCTATGCAATCGACAAATCAAGAAAGAGCGCAGGGCCACGAATTTGACTATGACTAGCGGATATTATGCGCTGAAAAGATATAAAAAAGGAATGGAAAAACCGAACATCAATCCAGTTAAATTAAAAAAAATTATTAACTGCGCGCTGGCTGCGGCCGGGAGAACGGCGGAGATCGGCAACACAGTCTTTTAATGAAAAGCACTGTCCAGGCATACTTACCACAGATTTTGACATCTGAAGCTCAATCAACCAAATTGAGTCCGCCGATTTCCCCAGGAGATGTTTGCTTGAGGACTTCGATAATTCACTGGAACCTTCCTGGCAATACGGGCTAGCTTCCAGAAATGTTATACCACACCACTCCTCGATAGAGCCAAGTAGGCGTACATATCTTCATCCAGGCTTTCATATATTCATACAGGCTTTCATTGTAGTTGACCTTTGCTTTCCAATATTTTTTGACACAATCACCACTGCCCGAGAACATCTCTCATTTATTTTCTAGAATCAAGGCGCACAGCTGCTGGCTTGGATCGAAGCGAAAGGCGACAAATCTGCAAAAAAAGAAACTTCGACCATCTGAGCAGAAAAACTTTCTTCCACTGAAATTTTTTGTCCCTTTATGCGTCGGGGTATATGGTTGGTTTGGTTATTGAAAGGGAGCCGTGGTCGTTCCGAGCTTCCATTCAAAGACCCCTAGATGGTTCACACCTTTAATTAGGCCTGTCTTTTGAGACTTAATTAATTCCTCACTATTTAAAAAGAAAAGACCGACTCGTGAGTTTCTCAATGCTAGCTCTCTTGCATTTTCAAGATGGAATCTATGAAGTAGGGCATGGCATGAATTACCGTCGACTGACATACCCAGAAATGTAAACTACCATGAATGAAGACAATTCCATCAACAGTTTGTGAACAAATAACTCAATTCCACCGTAAGCGTGAATTGTAACAAACTCCGCATCAGCTGTTCCAGTTGCTCTAGATATACGCCGTTTTCGAATATCTTGATCAAATTCTCAGTTCATACTTTTGATCGACATAGCGGAACTTCAAGAGTAAGGACCATTGAATCTCAAATCTCAAACCAAATGATTTTTCAATTGATGAAAATTCCTTGGGACAGTCCGGAGTGCCGCGGGCGCTGACCGATTCAACCAAGATTTCGCCACTCGGTGGCGAAGGGGAAAGATCGTGATTGGAAGTTGACTGTTTTGTAAAAGCCATCTCCTTCGGTTTTCCTGAGCTAGGTTCGGGGACATGATACATATTCATGATCAGAGGAACAAAAGAATGAAATGTTATTTAAAATCCCTCAAACAACTGCCAAATATGTACGTAGCGTCAAGACGAGGCCCTTTAGTTTTTCGCTGCAGTATGGATTTTTGGTGGATTCAGCTGATTAAAGGAGCAAAAGTATACAGATAATATCTATAAAAACCTTTAAGCAGCTGCCAGATATACAAAATCTTTAAAGATGTAAAGGCAAGTATTTTTTGGTCCGTTTTTACACCTGATATCGATTATCGGAAACTCTCATGATACTAATTGATGATTTATTCTCTTTTGTTTGAATATATCAAATAATTGTCAATCGACAAAGCAACATCGGAAGATGCGGTGGCTCAAAGGTAGAGCTTTTGATTCCAAATCAAAAGGTTGCAGGTTCGATTCCTGTCCGTGTCAAAATATTTTTTATTCTTAACTTCAATTTTTCGACTGTAACCTCATTCTGCTGTGCCCGCTTCTGAACAAAACATTTCTTCAGGCTCCAATGGCAAAAAGAACAAATAAAGACCCCCCTCCACCCGACCCAAAAGAGGCCAAGCAGAAAAAAAAGACTGCGAAAACCCTGACCCCAGAGAAAGATGACTCTGCACCTTTGAAACCGCAAAGAGGTTTGGCCATCGGTGACAACTTTGGATGGACCGGAAAACTTCCGGCTACACTTCTCTACGAACATTGCCTGAAACAGAAATGGAACAAGGTTATTTTTGACATGCGGAAGACAGGAAAGGGCTTTATTGGTGTCGTTGATCTTAGCTGGGAAAACCCAAAAACTAAAGAGACGATCCACCTCAGGTGGTCCCCGGAGTCTGATCTTCTCCCACCAAAGGCAACGACAAATGAAGCCCGTCACTTTGCGGCTACATATGCTATGTATAGGCTCAACTACGTGAAAAACTTGAAGATGGTGTTGCCCACAATTTTCAGAGACTATTGGGCAGATATGGATGCGAAGAGGTTGCAGCTTTTGAAAAAGGACAAGATGGCCCATGACAAGTTTTACAATGCAAATCCCTTCCAAGTACACTTGGACACTGTTACTGAGAAAAACCTTCGCGAGAAGGAGCGGAAGCTGAGAGAGAACAGCGAGTCCAAAGTACGGAAGCCCACAGCTAGCATTGGAATCACCGTCAGTTCCCTCAATGAACAGACAACCGTGAACAAGAAGTCCAACATCAGCATGAGGCAAAACAAAAGCAAAGTCACGCTTAGACAATTTCCCATCGGCAAAAAAGCCTGGGAGAATGCTCCGTTTGTCGACTTCCCGACCGACATTAGAGCTAAGATGGAGTCCTCCATCAAGCACCATATCAACTGGGTAGAAGAATTGAGCACAACTGAGCAAAAACCTTCATCTTCAGTTTGCTGGGCCGGCCAATTGACAGATCTTGGTTTCAGGCTTTCTCACGCGGAGGAGGCCGTTCGTCATACACTCACATTTGTTGATGCATTAGAGTGGTTGTTATTTCATGTCCCAGAAGACGACTTGCCTGTATTTTTCGCAAAGCGTGACGAGGACAATAGCTTGTCACTTAAGATTTCTACCGACATACAAAGTGAGTATCTACTCCAAAGGCTTGCTCTCTCGGGCTGTGATAAGGATGAAATCTTGGCAATTTTTCACGAGAACGGAAAGAATGAATTGCAAACTTCGATTGCTTTGACCCACATGACTGCATCCTATCACCCCGAACCGTTTGATTCCACCGGTGATGAATTCGAGATGTGGCTCATGGAGCTCGAAGGGATCGAATCCATTGGAAGCAACAGCATATCCTTCATGGATGATCTGAAACGCGTAGTAACGGTTTTGTTGAATGCGGTAGGAATAACTAAAGGCATGTTGCTGGTGAAAATTATTTTTGCCGAGGGATACCCAAATGTGTTACCTGGTGTTCAGATAGTGGTGAATGATGCATCGTTCAAGTTGGCAAATTACATCAAGCTATCCATTGTGCGCCAACTATTAGAACATATCTTGAAAAACAATCTTATTGGACAGTGCATGATCTTTACTATGATCGAGTGGCTTGAAAGCAACGTCACCAAAATCATTGAGAATCCGGGCCCTTTGTTGACGACTACACAAACACAGGTTTCTGGCGACTCCAAATCCTTTCCGGACAATAAAAAGTTGTCGTCCACACGTTCAACTTCCAGATCACGTACGCTTCTGAAGTCTGATATTCAAGAATTGCTGCGAGAGTACGAAGAAAGAATAAAGCTGGCTCTGTTTAAAAAATTGTTGTCTCAAAGACAGAAACTACCTGCTTGGAAAAAAAGAGACGAATTGGTGAAGACCATCACTTCGAACAAAGTGACATTGGTGACCGGTGAAACTGGTTCTGGTAAAAGTACACAGATCGTTCAGTATATTCTCGATCATATGTGTACCCTGACTAACTTCAATAGTTCGATCATCTGTACTCAGCCTAGACGTATCTCGACCATTGGTTTGGCAGAACGTATTTCGGATGAAAGAGTGACAAAGGTTGGGAATGAGACAGGTTACATCATTAGAGGCGAGAACAAAACACTGAAACTGACCAGACTACTGTTTGTGACTACCGGTGTGCTTTTGCGTATGCTCCAATCCTACTTGTCGTCTGGTAAAGAAGCTGATGCGGGACTTTTTGAGCATTTGGAGTACATATTCATAGATGAAGTCCATGAAAGATCAGTTGACAGCGACTTCCTTTTGATTATTTTGAAAAAGATCATTGGAAAGCTTCCCAAATTGAAAATTGTGCTCATGTCTGCCACAATCAATACCGATGTCTTTATGAACTATTTTGACACCCCAGTGAACCATTTGCACATTGAGGGAAGAACATTTCCCATCGAAGACTTTTACCTTGATACTATTGTACAAGATCTCGACTTTTCAATCCAAACATATGATGGTCAGATTATCAAGCCGAAGGCTGATTCAAATTTTTTCAAAGATGGGAACCTTAACTACGATCTAATTGCTCAACTTTGTCTTTTTATCGATAAAAAGCTCACCCAAGAAGGCAACACAGGATCAATCTTGATATTTTTACCCGGAATTATGGAAATCAGCAGGTGTATCAGAAAAATTGAGAGCAGTTATTCTTCTTCTGGAAAGTCTTGTTGGTGTCTTGCATTACATTCAGCGCTTTCGCTGAAGGATCAGTCCAGAGTGTTCAAAGGCCCACCCAAAAATACACGTAAGGTGGTAGTCTCAACCAATATCGCTGAAACATCCATTACAATTCCAGACTGTGTGATAGTAATCGATGGCGGTCGCTCAAAGAGCATGTTTTTCGATGCGCAAGCCAACACGTCACGGTTGGTAGAAAACTGGTGTTCTAGAGCGGAAATGTCCCAAAGACGAGGTCGGTCAGGTCGCATGCAGAATGGTAACTGCTATCATCTCTACACTAAAGAAACGGAGAAAGCTGTGCTAGGACAACCAATCCCTGAAATTCGCAGAACAAGATTAGAAAATTTGTATTTGGTGGTGAAATCCATGGGCATCAAGAAGGTACCGGAATTTTTGAACAGTGGGCTTGATCCACCTGAAAAGCAATCGTTATATAAGGCCAGATCTATGCTTTTCGAGTTGGGTGCATTGACCGGGGATGACGCGAATGAAGGCTTGTCACATTTGGGAAAGTACTTGTCTTTTATTCCTACAGATTTGCAGTCAGGCAAACTTTTGATCTTGGGATGCATATTCCGATGTGTCGACATTTGCTTGACAATTGCGGCTGTTTGCTCTGGAGGTAGTCCGTTTTCCAGAAGTTTTGATATCAAGGATGAAGTTCGGAAAGCAAAAAGCAAATTTGGTAAAAACCAGGGAGATTTGATGGCATCAGCTCTTGCGTACCATGAATGGGAGAGCCTTCCTCACCCTCAGAGAAAGAAATTCATATCTGAAAACCATTTGTCTTATCTAACGCTTCAGGACATCCAGTCGACCAGGACGCAATATCTACTGACTCTCAAGGAAATTGGTTTCTTACCATTTTCCTATCGCACAAATATTGAGAGTAAGTTCAATCTGAACTCAAGGAACTTCACGCTCATCAGGGCGATAATCACGGGATCGTTCACCCCACAGTTGGCGAGAGTGCAGCTTCCTGATCCAAAATACGCGCAAACTATCGTCGGTGCAGTGGAGATCGATGCTGATGCAAAGCTGACAAAGTTCTGGATCAGAAATGAGAAGTACATTGACCAGTGCAACAATGGAGAGAGTGTCAATGAAAGGCCCGCGACTCGCGCATTTATTCATCCGTCTTCGTTGATTTTCTCTGATTCTGGAGCAGGCGCTAGCTTGCCAAATATCGAGGATATGACTTTGGAAGATGGTAGTCTTGACATGGGAAAAATCAGAGAGCAGTATGACATGACGCCCAGTGCCAAGTACAATTCAAATGCAATGCATAAGTCTCCATTTGTCGTCTACACCTCTTCGAACGAGACTTCTAAACTATACTTGCGGGACATCACCCCAACAACTACCGTTGGTGCGCTTCTTTTCGGAGGGGAAATTCTGTTTGATGTATCGACTCATCTCTCCACAGGAAAGAGGTGCCCTGGAATTGTCCTAGACAAATGGATGCCGGTACGAACTTGGTGCAAGAACGGAGTATTGTTGAAAAGACTTCGAGTTCTTTTGGATCAAGTGATTGAAAATAGATTATCTAATCCCGAGCAAGAGAAGGCTGAAGCCGCCGATGAAGAAATACTTGATATTGTCACGAAAGCGCTCACCGTTGAAGCCCGACAAAGATAATGGATTATTTGAACATCTATGTTTCACCTCGGCAATCTGCAATCAATACATTACTTATGGAATATCCTTGTCTACTTTATCGGAAAGGGAATCCTGCATTCGCAGCCGGCTTTGGCCCAGCATGACCATGCCCAACGAGCCACAGCACGTGACCAGACGCAATTAGCGTGTATCATAAACAGTTAAAGGGTGTTTGTAGAAGATAAGCAAGGAAAGGGTCCATCATTTAGAATTCTCTGAGCAACTAATTTTTGCCGGGATAGAAGCTTATCTAAACCATTTTCTGTCTGTTAAATGAGCAGCTCTGGATCTCATCAGCTGGAGCAATCGCCTCTCATTAGAAATGAACACGCCCAGAAGAAATATGGGGATCTTCAAGAGCCCACATCTGGATCTAACGAGGCCTCCTCTTCTGTATCACAAATAAATGACGCAGAACAAGGACAACCTGATGAAGAGGATGACGATTTGAAGGACCTTTTGCAAGTAGTGAAAGAGACCGTGCCATTGCATGATGATCCAACCATACCTGTTTTGACTTTTAGGTTTTTCATCCTCTCCCTTATCTTTATTGTTCCTGGGGCGTTTATTGACACTCTTAATAATTTCCGGACAACGGCTGCGGCTTATTCAATTTTCTTCGTACAGATCGCCTCTCATCCGGCTGGAGAATGGATGGCGCGTACGCTCCCCAAAAAACAGGTGAATCTTTATTTCTTTTCTTTTAACCTCAACCCAGGGCCATGGTCTATTAAGGAAACCGCTTTGATCACCGTAGCAGCCAAAAGTGGTGCTACAGGGAACTTGGCCACGAATGCGTTGGCCTTGGTGGAACTTTATTTTGACACCAAAGTGCCTCCTCCACTTGCCATTTTGTTCATGTGGTCAATTGTTTTCATAGGCTACTCTTATGCTGCCATTGCAAAAAGTGTGGTTAGTTACGATCCCCAATTTCAATGGCCACAGTCGTTAATGCAGACTGCACTTCTTCAGAGCCAGGCAAAAGACAGTGAAGAAAAGCACAGGAAAGCTTCAGAAATTGAAGCACAAGCCAATGAGTCTAGAGAGGGACGAGATAGTCTTTTGAAAAAGCAAAATGATGATCGATTTCCTGATCTGAGTGGACATTCTCAAATGACGGTGTTTTTCTTGTGCGCTTTTGGACTTGCAGTGTGGCAATTGCTCCCCGAGTATTTTTTTCCTTTGACATCCTCGGTAGCAGTTCTTTGCTATATCGCTCCCCGAAACCATAACATCAACTTCATCGGATCAGGTCTAGGTGGAATGGGCTTTCTTAATCTTTCCTTCGATTGGGCAAACATCACTTCGCAGGTCATGTTAATTCCCTATTGGGTACAGGTCATTCAATTCATAGGCTTTGTAATAGGGGCTTGGATTCTCCTCCCGCTTGCCAAATGGACGCTGTTGTTTCCTTTTCAATATGGCTTGATGTCAAACCGATTATTCACAGAAACAGGTGAAGTTTATCCCACAGAGCAGCTAATGAACAAGGATGGGTCATTCAACGAGACAGCGTACGAATCATATGGACCTGTACATTTAGGGTCGCAAAGAGCTTGGAATATGTTCTTCGATTACGCTGCATATGTGTCTGGAGTGGTATGGGTGCTTGCATTTGCCTGGAACAAATTGATGGAGAGTTGGAATGGTAATCGGGGCCAATACAACGATCGTCTCAACAAACTTCACCGTGCTTATGAAAATGTGCCTTATTCATGGTATGGAACGATGTTTTGTATTTCCATGTGCGCATTGGCTTTAATCCATCAATGTGGTTACTTATTCACTCCTTTATGGGCTTGTATCGGTGCTCTCGCAATGGGATCGATAATTGTTACACCCTTGATGTGGTTGTATGCTTTGTCCAATTTTCAGCTTCCAACTGGAACGTTTAATGAGCTACTTTATGGCTACATTGTGCAGAACAAGAGCCCAAAACATCCTGGAGGGGCCGCTTTTTTTGGCTGTATAGCAGGAAATGCCTGGTACCGAGCTCAAATTCATTTAGAGCTGATGAAATTAGGGTTCTATAACCATTTACCCCCCAAATCAGTTTTCTTCGCACAGATTATGGGAGAATTTATTGGAGTTCCCGTTAATTATATGTCTTACCGATGGGTTTTGTCTACAAAATGGGATTATTTAGTTGGGAAGAAAACAGACCCACTCCACCAGTGGACGGGACAAACAGTGACATCCTATCACACAAACGCTATTCTTTATGTTGTTTTGGGACCACGAAGACTTTTCCTGAAATACCCTGTCCTTCCATATGGGTTTCTAGCAGGGCTTCTTGCCCCTTTAATTGTTTTTGGTCTCCACAAAAGGTTTCCAAGAAGCAAATTTAACTTCCAGCTTTGGAACACAACCGTGCTATTTTCCACACTTAGTACATTCTATGGAAATGTATCAACAGGCTTCCTTTCTAAATTTATTGGAGGAACTTTCACCATGTTTTATGCCTATAGACATAAGCATACTCTCTGGAAAAGGTACAATTATGTGGTTGCTGCCGCGTTGGACACCGGCTTTAACTTGTCGATGTCCTTTATATTCATCTTAGTTTCTTTGGGGATTAACGCGCCAGCTTGGTTCGGGAATGACCCTCAAAGTGTTGAGCGCTGCTTTGCTTTATGATTAGACTTCTCCATTCCAAAGTCCGAATGTTTTGTTTGGTGTGATTATGTTCCTTGCATTTCAAGTCTCGATAGTACATGCCCATGACACTTATTCACATGTGAACATTCTATATCTAATGACCGAATTCAAATAACAAACATTCTGTCATTAAAGGATTTATGGACAGTAGGGGATCCATACGACACCCTCACAAAGTTGTGACAAGCGGTAATTATCTAAATATCAAAATTATGGCGTGATTACGAGTCTGGAAAAGATTGTGTGTTTGATACTAAAGATGGGACAAACCAGAATGTTGGTCTGTGGGGTCTTTTATAGAAGACATCATCTGCGCAGTCACTAGTGTAAGATACTTAACTGGACGTGGCCTTGAAAAGGCTCCAGCACACGAGAAGCTGAATCTTGGTTATTTTAGCGAGAGAGAATATAAATGAAATTTTTTAAAAACACAAATTAGTACAATGCTGGCGGAAGTGTGTTAACGAAGATTGTATGCTCCGCCAACAGCTAGAAACTAGAGGAAAACTATGACAAGCTGGAATGGCATGAAGTCTATTAGAACTAATGTGGCAGTAGCCGGGACCATATGCTACACCACGTGATTTCATGTAGCTCTACGTAAAGCGTCACAATTTTAAATTTTCGCTATATCCAATCGTTTAATTTATCGATCAGACCTCTGCGGTTGTCTGGCCGAGCCTCGCGCACCGTCCAGATCATAAGACTTAAAATAAATAGATAAATAAATAGATAAATAAATAGATAAATAAATAGATAAATATATAGATAAATATATAGATAAATAAATAAATGAATAAATAAATGAGTAAATAGATAAATAGATAAATAGATAAATAGATAAATAGATAAATAGATAAATAGATAAATAGATAAATAGATAAATAAATAAATGAATTCAAAAGGTACAAGTCTGTAAGTATTGTGAAGTCTTAGGAAATATTCTTTTAGATAACCCACAGGTCTATTTATTTTCCCTATTTATTAAATAAATTTGAGGATTATCAAAAACAAGGCCAACAAGAACCAAAAGACCCCAACGTAACAAAATACCCGGCCCCATCGAAGAAACCAGGAATCCAATGCAATGGAAATTTGCCTACATGACAAACAGTACTTTATCTGCTGCAAAATGCCGCATCGCCTCCATTTCCGAGCCTGGAGAAACAGGCCTCCCTGAGAACCCGTACACCACGCACCATGTCATTTCAACAACCTGATGCATATGTCTCTCTTGAACCACCAGTTTCCCCGCACAGATAATGAATCAGCCGCTGCCCAACCCCACCCAGCAGAACATGATCCAGACGATCCAGCCGGCGCAAGCCACCAGACTCTTGGAGGCGCTCAAAGAGGAGCTAGCCAAGGCAAAGGCTGCGGGGCCAGACACGGCCAAGGCAAGACAGCATTACGCCCGGGCCGAGCAAATCAAACAGGTGCTTGTGAACTACCGCCAGCAGCAGCAACAAAGACAGGCAGCCGCGGCTCGTGCAAACACCACGGGTCAATTTGCAGGCGCCGGCTCCGGGTCTGCGGTAGGCATGGCCCAGCAGGCCGGGAATGCGCCTGGTAGCGCTCCTGCGCACGCCAACCAGGCCCAGTTTCATACCAGCACCGCCGGCTCGCGACTGGGAACAACTGGGTTTGCGTCAGGTGTGAATAACATGGGTAACGCGGGCGCCATCGGGGGACCTGTGTCGGGATTGAGCCAAAACGCCGGGGCCTCGGTACCTGGGAGTGGTGCCCCAGCTCCACAGCAACAGCAACAGCAGCAGCAACAACAACAACAGCAGCAGCAACAACAACAACAACAACAACAACAACAACAACAACAGCAACAACAGCAACAACAGCAACAACAGCAACAACAGCAACAACAGCAACAACAGCAACAACAGCAACAACAGCAACAACAGCAACAACAACAGCAACAGCAAACACAACCGCAACAACAGCAGCAACATAGATCTGGCATATACGCGTCTTCACAGATGCCTGGAGGCATTCCCGTTGCCGGCGTCTCGCAACAGAGACCGCCATCCGTGGCGCCCGGAGTAACGACAGAGAAATACAACCAGGTGCGCACCCGGCTCCAGGACTTGGAGCGCAAGATCCGCACACTCGAGGCCGGCAAGCGCCCGGACATGGGCCCGGACGAAAACATGCAGTTTGACAACCAGCTCCGCGAGCTCAAGTTGAAGTACGCCCAGTACTCGAAGTTTGCCTTGTACATGAAGAACCAGTTACTAGAACAGGCCCGTTCAGGAGTGTCCACAGCACCCATGGGCACGAGCCCAGCAGGCACCAAGCCTGGCACCCCTAGCGTGCAACCTGCCGCCCACGCGGCCCATTCCGCAGGCACACCGGGACAGTCTATTCACACGCCAGCAGTGGCCAATGCACTGCAGGCAGCCAATAACGCCAACGCAATGCAGAACCACAATCAGGCTGTGGACCATGCCGCCAAAACTACCGGCGCCGGCGCAGTGCCAGGCGTGAAAGCCGCCAGCAGAGGACCGTCGCCCTCCGCGAAGGAGCCCTCTGTGCCAGGAGTCAACCTCTCTCTGATCACCAAGCCAAGTGTGCCGTCAATGCCGATTTCGAGCACCATCAACGTGAAGCCCCACAACCCTATAACGTTGAAGCCAGGTGCCAACAACGTCAGACCAACTTTGACCGCGGGCGGCTCGTCAGGCTTAGGGCAGGTGGTCAACTCGCCCGCCATGATGCGAATGCCCACGTTCGACATGGCATCCACAGGTCCCATCCAGGACAACGGTGGCCGGGTCTTGACGAAGAGAAAATTGACCGAGCTTGTCAACACCATAGGCGCGGACGAGGGCGACGGAAAGACTACCATCGACGGTGATGTCGAGGAGTTACTCCTAGACCTTGCGGATGAGTTTGTCAGCTCCGTCACGACCTTTGCTTGCAGGTTGGCCAAGCACAGAAAGACCGACGCGATTGATGTGCGCGATGTCCAGCTCCATCTCGAAAGAAACTGGAACATCCGTATTCCGGGTCACGCTATGGACGAGATCCGGAGCATGCGCAAGTGGCAGCCAAGCTCGTCGTATACACAGAAGGTTTCCGGCGTCGATATCGTCAAGGCTGTGAATGGACCGCTCAACTAAACCATGGCGTGTACTTGAGGGCTTGTTTAGAAATCTAGGATGTGAAGATATGTATTCATAATGGCTCAGTTGTGAACTGCTTTGTATACATCGCCGTTGGCAGATAGAATGCCCTTGCTGACCCAAAAATTCAATGCCTGCAATGCCGTATAATTCGACATTCGTGTCGCCATGGAAATCGTCAGCAATGCCATTTCATCCATGTCATCGTGAAACAACTCAATCACTGTAGCCTGTGCGGGTGTCACCTCGAATTCCTGCGAGCAATTTTCACACAAAAGCTCAACAGTGACTGTTCCAAAAGAAGGTATCAAGGCCAAATCACGACCAGGCATTATTGATTTGAAAGAACCGCAGTAAGTCTTGAAGCCATTATCCACAGGCACGTTAAAATAGTCGTTTTCTGACAACGAGTCTGCAACAGTGGGCCAGTAGATTTTTGAAAGAATCGTGAACGAAAGTTGGTTATTCGAGACCTTGGAGTTGATTGCGGCACTCTCTTGTATATCTCTGACCATGACGTCCAAAGTGGCAAACTCACTCGCACCGAACCTCGCTTTGAGCAATTCGATGTGTTTTAAGATATCAGCAGATTTGTATTTACCCCATTGGAGAAGACGGTCCCCAAAAAACCTGGTAAACTCCTCGACAAACACGCCCAGCAGAGAGAAGATGCTAGTTAGAGCTTCTACCACATCCAAAACCTTTCCCTTCTTGAAGTCGGGCAACGCGTCAATTGGGTCAGGATACCAGTTCAAATCGGTTAAATCATCGATGGGTGCCGAAAATGGCGTGATGCCTTTGTTGAGCTCTTGCGCCAATTCAACCAACGGATTTGTGTTGGGGTTCAAATTGAGCATGCCACGGACCAACTGCGGTACCAAATCCATCCGCGACTTGAGATATCTTCGAATGGGTCGGGCCACCTTGTCAAGAAGAACACCTGTCGGATCCACCAATAAGAATGACTTGATTGTTTTGATATACACCTGAGTGATGCCGGTTGTATTCGATCCCAGGTGAAGCAACCGCACTTGACATTGATGAGCGAAAGTGTCCACTAGTTTGGCTCGGTGGTTTGCCTGACTTCCAGAGTCAAGGGACAAACACTGATGTAGTTCACCAAGGGCAATCTCTGATTGCGGGAAAGCCACCACCATGCTGAAGATCTCCGAAATCCGGAGCGAGATCAACTCATCGCGAGCATTCCGGACAAGATCGTTGCTAGAGGAAGATGTTAAATCCACACAGCCCATGGCAAATATGGGGTACAAGTCCACGCGTACCCATTCTTCAATTTCCACGAGCAACTGCTTGTCCCAATTGCCAGAACATACCGAAGCGATGTGTTGGCAGATCTTCGTCGCCGAGATTCGCACAGCAGTTTCTTGAATGGCGGGTTTCATGCCAATGGCAGCCAATGTTTTAAGCCAAGTTCGTGACTTTTCATTGTACAGCGAGTTGAGGATATCGTCAAGCAGCAGAAGAAGCTGTGGCTGGTTCAAATACCGAATAAATAACGAAGTGAGGCCTCGTGAGAACACGTCAGCAGCGAGCAGCGAGAGATCTAGCACTGAGATCTGGCGGCGGTAGAACGAGTTCAAAGTCGCCACTTGTTCCACAATGGATATGAACGTGTTGGAGGCTACAAACGGCCCGAAATGACGGTGGAACTGCACGCTGATGGAGTTCAAAAAAAGACGCACAAACTCCCGATGCACCAGTTTGTCCCGTAAACACCGTCTTGCTGCAGCACGTATTCTCGCCAGCGGCTCCACACTTTCTGAGCCGGTCAATGGATAGTATGGCAGGAGCCAGTCTAGGAGCACCTCGAGATCGTTTTCCAAATCGTGGGGTTCGGCTAGTAGATCCGTAAGTGTTTGTGACGGAGACAAAGATTTAAGCACGGCTGGAGTGAGCTTCACTAAGGGAACCATGGTGTGTGTTTAGAGGGTGCCTTTTATCACTCAGCGTGGTTTGCAAAGAGAGGAGATGTCAATATCTGAGGCCGAGAAAGATGAAGATCAGGACTTTATGAATTTCTGAAATTGCAACTGTGTCGAGCAGAACCGCTTGTTTTTGAAATGTGCCCGCTTGGCAAATGTGTTATTAGAAAGCCAAAAACCTAAGTGCTACTTAAGCTCCCCATAGATCACGTCGCGCATACATCTGCCAGGTGCGTGGCGAGCTAGAAATGATTGGCGAATCTGGGGCCACAGATCGAAACAGCACTGACAGGTTTTCGTCGGCTTTTTCATTGTTTAGCCCTTTGTGAACGAAGAAAATCAATGGTCATATTTTCGGTTTTTTCAGACATTGGTATTTCCGGTCGTATGTGCACCGGGTGTGTTGGGCCGCTCGCACTCGGTCTGGTCATTTGAAAGGATATCGCAGGTTTCAGTGATTCCCACCGCAAGATATATCCGGAAAGACTGGACCACCGTGGCTGCCTCAGCGTTCTGTTTGTAAGAGATCCACCAATCATGGTACGTACAATTCCGATGAAGTGAACTGTTTTCCTCCCTTATTAAGATTTTTCATCGCACCTGTACTGACCACCAGCCTTCCAGATCCGAACTAAGAAAACAATTCTGCAGCATCACCAGGTCCTCGCTCGAAGTGGCCACGCATTTCCTTGAAAAAAACCACTGGGACGTCAGTCGGGCTGCTCATGCCTTTTTCGACGATGCTCCCAAAAACCTGGACGTCATTCCTTCGGAAGCACTCGTTCACTTGTTTGACAAATACAAAGACCCTCAAAATGAGGCCATTATCCTGATTGAGGGCACCTTAGATTATCTTAATGATCTTGAGATAGAGCCCGAGGATTGCAAAAGCTTGACGCTAGCTTTTCTTTTGGAGTCCCCGCAAACTGGCGAATTCGCCCGGGAGAGCTTCCTCACATTCTGGGCCCTGAATAGCGTCACGTCCCTCTCGGAAATGCGTGTATTAATTTTAGAGCACCATTTCAGTATAATGCACTCCGCTACGAAGTTCGAAGAATTGTACCAGTACTGTTTCAACTTCATACGGGGATCCGACTCGCGCATCAAGTCCATCACCCACGAAGATGCCGTATCTTACTGGAGCTTGCTATTTGGAGAGTGTGCGGACTTGGAATCATGTTCTCAGAGACTCAAACAATGGTACGAGTTTGTGGGCTCATCGAAAAGACCGATAAGCAGGGACACTTGGGTAATGTTT
Organism: Metschnikowia australis; assembly: GCA_019285895.1. Classification (NCBI taxonomy): domain Eukaryota; kingdom Fungi; phylum Ascomycota; class Pichiomycetes; order Serinales; family Metschnikowiaceae; genus Metschnikowia; species Metschnikowia australis. Next base: position 823,019 of record JAGSXI010000006.1, read on the forward strand.
TACAAGTTTCTCATTGAAGTGATCAGCAAGAATCCCATGCTGCTCTCCGAGTATGATGAGATGAGCTCGTGGCCAAGTATGTTCGACGAATTCATTGAATGGCTCTATGAGCAAGGTTACCTTGAGGCAAAGAGCGAAGATTAAGCAATGTTTTGGACTCTACGACTGTCTATAATATGACTGTAATAGTGTTGGGGAATCTATGAACTGAAAGCATCTTGCCTGGAGAATATCTCTAAAGTCAATTGAGAAGCTGGCCTATACTTGGTTTTCGCAACAGTAGCAACATTTTCGATGCGTTCTCGAGTTTGTCCACCTCTGTGTTGTTCAATTCTGAACCTGCCTGCCCGTCTAAGATGAGATTATTGGATGGCACCTGGGTCTTGAAATACATTTTGCGTGGGTAGGCTTGGATCTGCCTCGTGACTTCATTGATCATAGGAACGCTTTCCGCAGATATCAAACCACAGTTGGCATTTGTTGATGTCAATGCAGGGTCAGGTAAGGAAAACATACTCTTTTTCATCTGCGTCTTGATGGGTATGGTGAAGGGAGATGTTGAGGTGGAAGCTGCACTCGAGGGACCACCGGGGTTAGTGAACAGAAAAGACTTCCCCATGAATCCCGAATGAAGAGTCGTGACTTTAAGCAGCTCTGAATGGACTTGATAACTCTGAGGGTTTGTGGTAGATATTGATGAAGAGAGGTGGGGCTGCTCCTTGTCTATACTCTTGTGTCCCTCAAGCATGGTAAGAATAGGCGAAATTTGCGAAGCAATTTGCGTTTTTGGAAGCTGGTCCATGCGCTGATTGATTCTAGGGTTCCACGAGAAATAGTCGCCGCCTGCCAAGGGTTTTGCTTCCGTATCGGCCTCCCCTGCATCCTCCTCGGTTTCTGCGATAGACAGGGAAGTGCTGTCCTGAGCCTGGGATATAATAGTAGCCCGCATATCCACAGTGTCGCTTTGTGAAGCACAACGAGTCGCGAACTCATGGAAATCTAATTCTTGGTCTATGTTGCGGTATTGGTTGACGTCGAGGGGTATATCTGCGAACGACACGTCGAATTCATAGTCGTCCACTGACGAAGAGAGCACACTGTGCTGTTTTTGCAAGATGTGATGCAAATACAAGATATACTCGACGGCAGTTTTCAATATCGTAAGCTTGTACATGCCATCGATTTTGTTTGTATTGTTGTTTGCTGCACTCACCCTTCGAGAGCTGTGATCAGTCGTGCGACACGCTGGAATTAGATACTTGAGGGCCTCAAACTCGCGGTTGATCTTGATACGCCTGCGTTTCTCGATCTTGGAGTGAAGCTGTTTTGTTTCGGTACGTCTCTTGGCCAACTCCTCCTCACCAACTATTGAGGAAGACCGTCTTCTCTTTTTGCGCGGCTGTTCTTCGTTATTGCCAATCGAGAATGAGACTGATGAGTGTTTCGTATCGCTTGCATAGTCATTGGAGAGCACCTCATAGTTGTTGTCCTCCGGATCAATGTCTTTGTTCAATTGAATGATGGTTGTTTTAAGCTTTGGGGGTGCAGAGAGTTTCATTTTCGAACGTGTCATTTATCAAAAGTGAGCTCACGGAGCGAGCAGTGGAGATGAGTGATATATGAATGTAATCTAAAGTCTCAAGCACGTTTTGCGACCACGTTTTCGGTAGTGAGATGAATTAAGCTGTCACACGATATGAGGTGGACGGTGCGATACCAGGCAATCGTGAAATTGGGAAAAGAAGTGCCAGCAGAGGACTGAAAATTGCGCTTAAGATAGCGACATCAGGCATCTCCAATTAATTGGGTTTCTATGCAAATTCAATATCTGTGTGATTAATTGCAGTGACGCACGTGATGGTATACCGGAACACGTGGGGAGATGTATTCGGCAGTCGCACGTTTTGAGCAACGCAGAGCCCACCTCTCTTCAGCTCAGCATTGAATATTTGTAACTGTCAAGATTATTACTGGAGCAAGAAACTAGCTGAACAAAGAGACTCAGATTCTGAAAAAATACGAGCAAACGGATGTCAAGTTTTTAGAGTCATGTTTCCGTGGATGCCTATGACGAGATTGGCCGTGGGTGTCTTGGCAAGCCAAGCACTATCTAGAATGCGTCCTCAAGATAGAACTATTGACACAATGTGCAGTGCCAAAAACTGAATTCTTCGCCCTGTCAAATATCCAACATATTCTCTCTGAACTTTTCAAGACACCGGTCGACCACCAAAATACCGCCCTCAGACATTTCCGAAAGATCTTCGTGGAAAGAGACCACCGCATTCATCCCTCCCTCAGGAGTGCTGATCACCGATAAAGTGATGTGAGAAAACGTTACTCCTTGACTGAACACCACGTCGGTCACGTGCCACTTTCCGGCAGTGAAATCCACCCGGCCCAAGTTGGAAATTTCAAACGTCTGTCTTTCCACTTTGTCCTGAGCGAATTGTTTCATGTGATTCCATATATTCAAATTCCGGAGAAGACCTGTCTTGTAGAAGGAGTGCCTATTTGTCATGGCCTGTGAAAGGCCTTTTTTCAAAGCTTTGCCGGCATCCTTGGTGGTCAAGCCAGCAGGAATACAGGAGGTGAAAGCAGAGAAGAAAAGCCCGTACCTTGTTATATTGTTTTTTTCGGGAGAATATCGTCTCCCGCAAATAATCAATTCACATGACTGAGAGAATGGACCCAACGGAGTCGTGAAGGATGCACCAATTGCCAGATAGAGTCTCGCAGCCATCATTGGTGTCAATGTTGTATTTTCGAGCTTGCATTGGGCCAATATCGAGCTGACTTCTTCCCGGCTAAAATGTACGATCCGGAACTTGGCCTCGTTCAGCCCGTTGAAAGGCACTAAATTAAACGGTGTTTGCTTATTGAAGTCAGGTGACGACGGCCATATGTAGCTGGAAACAAATTTCAGGACAAATGAAGGAACGGCTAATGTTAAAAGCATGAACCAAAGTGGATTGTCGTATAAATTGGTGACGTCTTCACTTGAACCCTGCAATTTCTCAGGTGCATCTACCTCTGAGTCGAAAAGAATTTCGGCGATATCCGAAGGGCTGCCGCCCGACACAATGTCTATAGCTTTGATGAGATCGTCAAAAAAGTTGACAGCGGAGCGCCCATCAAACACAACGTGGTTGCAAGCGAATGTCAAGTATTGATCGCCAGATGACTCTGCTGTAATCCGTGTTAGATACCAAGTTGGCTTTTCACAGTTAACTGGTAATCTTACTTTCGAAAGTTCTTCCAAAAGTCTGGCGTTAAACTCACTGACGGTCTTTCGGTAGACGACTTTTGAGTATAGGAGTCTTCGTACAGGTCGTATATGGTAGTTTTTACCATCAGCGAGAGCATCTTCAGTAATTATGATATCAGATTCCGAGAGTGCAAGCGATCCAGGGTAATCAGAATGCTCGTCCAATGTTTCCGTATCTGGCATCATCTCTTTCTTGTTCGAACGAAACGCATTCACTGTCAAGTATGGACAGGATATGATCACGCGTCTGAGGGCATGGGATAAAATAATGTCAGAGACAGGCTCATTTAACTTCACGGACATGTTGAAGCCACGGCCCATTATCCCTGTGGTATCTCTACATATGTAATATCTTTCCAAAAAGCCAGGGGCCCTGGAGACTGGGGGATTCTCGGACATCTAAATTAGTCGAAACGTGGTCCTAGCCCGTGGTTTGTCTGACTGGTTAGGACGGTATAATTATGCTCCACCAGTGCAAATCCGAAGATACTCGAGATTTCTGTTACCGATTATTGAGAAATCTGCTAAATAAGACAGGCGGTCTTATCTTAGATTGCTGGTTGTCGCGATATCGAGTTCGACAACCTAGCAGATGATCACATCGCACATAACCATGCACTTCAGGCAGACATAGCCGTAAATGTAAAACACAACCAATTTTGGTCACACTAGAGCCATATTATTGCGTTTGAATTGACACGAAACTGGGCCTGAAGGCTAGAATTTTGTGTCCTGCCACACATCAATCATGAGGTTCAACGACGTTCAATATCACTAGGTGTCACTCTAGTTTTAGGTCAGAAATTGCGTTGGAGACTTTTGCATTCATCAAATAAAAAGTTGTCAATCACATAAAAACTCTTTTTTCAAGGCCTAGATTATTTGTAAGATGCAAAATTCAGAACAACGCGACTACACGAAAATTCAACCCGCAATACTGAGCCCTTTAGAATGCTATCAAGAGCTTAACAGCATAGCCGGTATTTTCGGAGGCATATTGCTATCAAAAATTCGCACCCTGATTTTGACAAGCACTTCACGCCCACCATCTTCTAATCTTGACGCCTGCTTGCTGTCAGCATTCGAAAGCAAGACGTGCATCTCCTTGATTGTTTGTTTACCGTAAGTGTGTCCATCCTACTTGTGTCTTTCCCGGCGAACATGAGCTTTTAAACTGACTATTCCCACGCCTTTTGCCTTTAGAGGTCCTCATTTCACTTTATCTGGAAAATAATCAAAACCAAAAGAAAACAGCCAGATCAGACACATACCAGCTTTCTGACTTGCCAAGTCAATACATGCCAATTACACTCTTTTGCCGTGGAAATCTATGTACGGAGGCTCATTATATCATCGAACAACTGCACTGGAGTCGCGGGTGAACGAGTGCGCATCACAGCTCACGGTTTTGTCAAGTGCTGAGCGCATCGCACCGACGCCTGCTAACCAGAACTAATCAGCATACTCTCATTAATTCACGTGCATAATGTCTAATGTAATAATACCCGGGGACCCCCTATCTAGTCATTTGGCTGTGGGATCGGCCATCACCATAGGGCCTGGAATCTACAAGAACCCCAGGACTCAGGACATCATTCCTCTGCAAGCAGGCTTCCTCAAAGACGAGACAACCAGCAAGAAGAACCAAGAAAAGCTAATCTACATCGAATCAAACTCGAAAAGATACATTCCTCAAGTCAATGATTTTGTTCTTGGTATTGTCACGGGTGTTTTTTCTGATTTCTTCAGAGTACAGCTCCAAGAATACTCCCAACCAGTCCAACTTTCGATGATGGCTTTTCCAAACGCCACGAAAAAAAACAGACCCAACTTGAAGGTAGGCCAGGCAGTCTACGCACGTGTCTCTGAAGCTGTTCCCGAGGTAGTCACCGAAATTGAGTGTATTGACCCGGAAACCGGAAAAGAAGGCGGCTTTGGTCCACTAGATGAGAGAGGCTACCTCTTCGATGTCAACCTTAACTTTGCTCGTGAGTTGCTTTTTAACAAGAGCTTTGTTGTTTTGGAAAAACTTGCTGCCAAAGTGGCGTTTGAGATTGCCATCGGAATAAATGGAAAAGTCTGGTTGAAATGCGGGACCGATGAACCCGAAGAGCAGAACGAGGATGGCGATGTCGAGATGAAGGATTCTACCACCGTTACTTTGAAGCAAATCAAAATCACGTTGGCTGCTGCAAAATACATTATTGCCTGTCAGCATATTCCGCAAGAAAGTGTCGATGCAGAATTGAAGAGGGCATTGAAGGGGGCTTTGTAGGCCGACCAGCGGTGGCCGAGAAAGTTGAGAATATTTGCCAAACTAGACAGAAGATTACATAGAGCTGTAGAATAAATGGGTTGACATAATTCCCGTTCTCGTGTATCTCAGTAGCCGTATCGCGATAATAGCAATGCTGCGGGTCGCGATGAGACAGCGGAAAAGCCAAATTAGGCGTTCTGACAACACAATTACTGCAAAAAGTACCGATATCTTGCCACCTTTCCCTACGTATACCATGGGAGCTGCTGATCTTGCTGCTGTGGCAGCACAGAACCGGAGAAAAATCGAAAAGGACAAACGCAGAAAAAATTATCATGACTCACAGGTACAGGGCACCAACAATTCGTCGATCGTTTCGAAAAGATCAGTTGAAAAGATATACAATCCGATTACAGAGCCACATTCAAAAGAATGGTTCAAGTTGTTTGTTCCTAAGGGAAAGAGAAGATCGCCAGCCATAAATAGAGGATACTGGGTACGCATGGAGAGTATCAAGCAGGTAGTGCAACGCATTCGGAACCAATACGACGGCAAAATTAGAGTTGTGAATTTGGGGTGTGGCTTCGACCCGTACCCATTCAAAACCTTGGCCGAGTCAGAAGGCACTTTTGAATTCTTCGATTTCGACTACCCGGATCTTGTGGCCAGAAAGTTGTCCATGATCAGAGATGCACCTGAAATCATGAGCGTCATTGGACCAGAGGAACTGATACTTCCAGCACACAAGAGCTTGGGTGTGTTAATGTCTACTTCCTCGTACAAACTAGTTGGCTGCGACCTCAAAGACACCGCCTTGTACCAAAAGCAGTTGAATACTCTATTGCACTCCGGGGTGGCCACAGTGTTCATAGCTGAGGTGTCTCTTGCGTACATGAAGCCTGAACACGCAAACCCTGTGGTACAGCTCCTGTCACAGTTGCCAAATTCACATGTCTTAGTGTTGGAACAAATCATGCCGTCAGGAAAAGCCCACTTTTTCGCCCAAAAAATGTTATATCACTTCAGTCACCTTAGATCGCCTCTACAGTGCGTGGAAACATATTTCACAAAAGAGAAACAAAAGGCCAGATTCCAGGAGTACTTTCCTCAAGTGGAGATTCTTGACCTTTTCGAGAGCTGGAATCAGTTGGTGTCTGCAGACATGAAAAAGCTTGTCGCTGGAGTGGAGGATTTCGACGAGTGGGAAGAGTTTATCGTTTTCTGTCAGCATTACGTGGTGATCCACGCCACCAACAGCGAAAAATTGATTTTCGAACCTACGCAAGAAACACCCGGTTTTCATAGCATAGAGCCATTAAAGATTTCTGTCATGGACAATCCCATTAGCGCCAAATTCCCAGCTTGTGCGGCCACAGAAACAAGTACCTATGTACACGGAGGAATGTTTCAAACCAGATCTGACGAGCTTCTTATTCTTGGTCAGAACACACCTGTATTGTACACAGAAGGAGTAGCCAAGCCATCTGCCCGGATGTGTCACACCCTCAGCGATTTGGGCAATGGCAATCTACTTTTGATTGGCGGGCGTACAAGGCCTGGTGTCGAGCTTGACGATGCATGGGTCTACCGCGAGAAAACAAAAACTTGGAGACTTGTGGGAGAGATCGGAGAAGAAATGGCAAGACATTCTGCAGTCAGTATTGGAAATGGAAAAGTTCTTGTTTTTGGTAAAGGTAAGTTCAAGCTAGTGAATTATGTCGGAGACGAGTTCAGCGTCATGGATTTATCGCCTGTGGGAGATGTACCAGTTCTTACGAGTTGTGCTTTAAGCTACAATTCTGGGCGTGATGTGGGCTACATAGTGGGAGGAACTTTAGAGGAGACTGGGCCAATAATCAGCAAAGAGTTATTTTCTTTCAGAATCAGTGATGCCGGAGTGGCTATACAGAGCGAGGGGACGAGTGCGCACTTTGCAAGAATAGGATGTCTCTCCAAGATTGAAGATGACCAACTATACATATTGGGTGGAGCTGGCCATACCCTTCCAAACCAGGATTCAACAGTGATCAAATACGATCTCTGCCGGAAAGTGTTTTGTGGAATGAGAATTCCTGATCGTGTATGGGAAACATATCCTGTATTTATTGGAAGTCAGCTCGCAGGAAATACTATTGTGGGAGGTGGTGCTGTCTGCTATTCATTTGGAAGCTGTTACAACAGTGGCTATTTTCTTGGGTAGTTTTTAGAAGTGCTGTCAAAGATTGCACCCAGCAAGAATGAGAAGGAGATCAATATGATTCAGTATGCACAGTTTATAGATGTGCTGTCGATACTGTTATTTTCTGGGTTCAGGCACGAAATCTGTACCCATATCTGTCAAAGTGACTACCCAGAGACAAGGGGCGATCCGACATAATACATCCAGGTCACCGATACCCTACAAGCATCTTCTTCGAACTCAAACAGTCTAGTCTCGTCTGGGGAGGTTGGCGGCGTCGAGAATAGTAGAGATATCCAAAGCCAGTGTATCAGATGTTGCAGCTAATATTCCACACATTAGACGCTTGGAAGAGCGCTGAGGTCTCTGAAACCATGGGCCCTCCTCCATTTATTTCAGTCGTCCCGTTCTAGCACCACACTTCCATCGTGTGACTGCTGCTGCCTATTCGGGGTTCCGGTGTATCCGGTTCACGAGGAGACTGGATCTGCACGTTGAGCAATGTGACCTCGCATGTGGCGCCAAATTCCAAGCCCCGCGGGATAGAGAAGGTATACATCACTCAGTGGCTTCCACTGAGTGATTTTTAGTACACGTACTGTACCTGGCGATTACATCACGTGATATGGGGTACATGGCGGGAGTCTAAATGGGGAACGGCCGGTGGTCGTATCTAGAGCCCCGGCGGTCAGTTCCCACTGAAGGGCAAAGACCCACATGAATCTGTGCTCCGGAAATTCCCCATTTGCGCCATTTGGGCCTTGCGTGAACGAAACTGCTTATTAAGCAAGATTCAGAAATCTTGCTCACTCCCTCTCCTTTCTGATTAGATTCCGCGCACTCTCACGCCACTCAAAAATCTGCGTCATCGGAATCTTCGCGATCCGGTCTGGTCCCTGGTTTAAACATTTGTTCGAGAGCAACAAAGACTAAAAACCGAAAAGACGGAGGACTTCAAGTGCACAGTCCGACAAACTCGTAAGACTTAAATGGCCGAGATGAAGGATCCTCATTTAGCTGCCTGTGAAGAGCTCCGTCTCTTTGCCTAGCTTTGCTGCCGGAAGGAATACCTTCATATTTTTTGCTGAGCATCCTTGCTCTCTGAGCGTGGGTGCCCGCTCGCAGAGAGACCGAATCTCGTACCTGAAAAACTGTCTCACAATATGTGGCTTGAACTTGCAGTTCATTCCCGCAGTGTTCCGGCTGACGCAGGCTAATTACCTCGGAGCCGCTTTCATTGTGTTAAGTTGCGCTGCCTAAGCCACGCCGACTCGCGACCCCCCTCCCAATTTCTCTTTCTGGGCAGTGCGCTAGTTTCTTATTTTTCGGGAATGTTCCTTTCAAATTAATGTTTTTCTTCTCTCTTCCATCTCCACTTGCTCTTTTCCTATTTGGTTCTGTGTCTGTCCACTTCCTGTAAGTTCGCCAAAGTGTGTCTCCAGGCCCTACTCGGCAATTCTTAATTGTGCTTTCTGATCCGTTCTGAACTAATATCTTAACACCTGCTGGATTATTGCTTGTTCTGGCGATCGGTTTCTGTACACGTTTTCCCGTGTTGATTCCACCTTGCTTCATTCGAAGCTCCTGACCTCTGGCCTCTCTAATTCTTGTGGGTCGTTCCCCCTGAACTTTCTGCAAGTGTACATACAAGCCTATCTTTTAGCAATCACAAAGGCCTGGCTGATTCACATATTCGACCCGCCATGTGCCCTACCAGTGAACACCACGCAGTCACCCATACTGCTGCTTCAAAGAAAAAAAGCAACCGAGGCAGCTCAGGAGATACCTTGCCCATGTCAGCGAGCAAATCAAAAACAGTCAATTGCCCGCTTGATCCTAAAGCCCCGTTGGGTGTTCCTTACCGACCCGATCTGGGCCTCGAGAAATCTTCCCTATCCATGAGACTCATGCATAGGCCCTCTAGAGCACAGAAAGAGCTCGAAAAAGCCAGCGATCCAACCAGAAAAAATTCACTCTTAAACTCCTTATGTGCGCCCGATGGGGAATCGGACTCAGATTCGGTATCTCCCCAAGAGGTCAGATCACATCTGAATGTTTCTGAAGATGTACCTCCCTCGGAATTAAGTCATCGGGGCCTGCCTCGTCATAACCTTGTTCGGAAAAAATCGGGCGAGATCGTCAAGCCTCTTTTAAAAGATAAGACACTGCCGGTTTACGTGAGGCCGCGGTCGCTCCCTTCGACCCCCACGTATAAGCAGGTGCACTTTGGTGGCGATACTGATGTGCGCTATTTCAAGAAGAAAGACAAACCTAATGCTATCCTGGCACAGAACTCTCCAAAACTGTATGATGACGATGAAGGCGATGAAAACGAGATTCCGAGCCTCGAATTTGAAGGAGACCTGCGCGTGCAGTCTTTTTTTAATCCAAACCGAAAGAGCTATTTTGAGTATTACGACGAGGAGCTCAATTCGCATGTGGACCATAATCATGACTCGACCCACGCCAAAAGACTGCCCCAGGTGCCCACACCCAAGGATTGGCTGCTTGACCTTCTAAATTTTTCTCCCCGAGAAGACCCACTTTCGTATATACGAAAAGGGAAGCAAGTCTTTTTGGAAAATATTTTCCTTTCAGCCGACAAGCGATATCTCTTGGGCCAGGTTGCAGTGCAAAACATCGGCTTTGAAAAATCGGTCACTATTCGCTACTCAGTCGACAAGTGGTGCACAATAGTCGAGATACAGGCGGTATTTATACCTGATATTCCTTATATTTTGAAAGCGCACAAATACGACCGCTTTATGTTCAAAATCTCGTTGGACCTGTTTGTGAATGGCTTCCACACAAGTGTGGACCCATTATCGACGGCCATACCTGAACTCCTGGCAGAATTGTGTGTGAAGTATCGTGTCAAAGGTCAAGAGTTGTGGGACAATAACGAAGATCAAAACTACTTGTTTACCTTGAAGAAAGAAGACTTCCGGCTGGACCACGAAGAATTACCCTCTGCGGCCCGTACAAAGAAAGAAGCGCATAAACAGAAACCGAAATACTCATCATCTTATCTCAAGAGGATCAAATCAGACTCGTCACTATCAAGACATTCGGGATATTTGTCTTCCGAAAACTCCCCACAAATACCAGAACCACTGTCACAGCGTCTGTCCCCACATCAGGGGGCAGAGACATCGCATCTGACCAATGACTATGAGAGCAATGGATATTATCTTTCTTCACCTCTCTTTTCAAGTTTCACGAACAAAAACATTGATGCAGACTTGCAAGAGGCGACACTGCAACGAAATTTTAAACAACCCAGGCTGAGCAGGCCTTTGCCCTCGGGTTCCAAATCGCATCAGGGAGAGATTAATTGTGCTGGTAGAAACTTTGATGGTTCCCGTGAGTTCAATCCTGAAGATAATGCCTTTTCTTTACCTCCTGTGTCCAGAAATCTACAAGAACCGATGTCTTACAGAGATTTTTTGGATTCCTACTGCTTCTTTAACTCAAGAAACAACAATTCAAAAACGACTTTGGCGATGAGTGACGGCCCTTCCTCGAAAGAGGATAATGGAACCGCGAATAACGAGATCGGCATAAACTCAGATCACATATACTCAGTGTCTTCGTTCTTGACATAACTACATCATATGTTTGTCTGTTACGAGATCTCTCCTGATACATTATCTCTTCTGATACATCCATTCTGTTGCCCGTTCATTTGCCGCGGGAAACACGTACCAGATATAGTGAATTTTTTATGCCGAGTAATCGAAAGTGAGATTTTTTTCCATGAGTGATCAATATTTGTGCTGCCATACAATTAACATTCAATCCAATCCTAAGTTCCAGTATATAAATAAATAGTCTCGCTATTGATAAAAGTAGATTACATCGAGAAGTTCTTGAAATGCCCCGTGATGGTAGCGAGGTACTTTGCTCATTCGAAATTGTACATCTTGATCTTACCATTTTCCAAACCAGCTACAAAACGGTTGCTCGACAATGCGACACTGATTACACTGCTGTCATTTCCGAAAGTATGCAAACATCTCCCATTTTGCAAATCCCACACCTTGATCAACTTGTCGTGAGCGCCACTAATAATTCTGAAAGTGTCAGCACTGATTGACCAAACACCCTCAATATGTCCAAACTGGGTTCGGATGCATTTTCCTGTTTTTACGTCCCAAAGCTTAATTGTATTATCCAACGAGGAAGTGAGTAAGTGTGTTGGGTAGTCAGCATTTCCAACAAATTCAGGTGTTGTGAGAACCGGGCTCAGGGTCAGGCCGGGCAGTTCCTGTTCATCCTGCTGCTGTTGATGTTCGTGCTGTTGTGTGAGGTTTGGAGCCTCCTCCGTGTCACTTTCAAGCTTGTCCACGACCAAGTCGTCAAACTTGTATACAAATGGAATCACAGTTTCGATTTGCCCCACATGACCTCTATTCCCAAGACCACCAAACACGCGAATGCACAGGTTTGTATTTAGATCCCACATCCTTACGGTAGTGTCATCGGAAGCACTAAAAACAGTGTTTGACAGCTCGTGGTACTTGACCGAGTTGACGCATTCTGTGTGGCCTCTCAAGGTGTAGCAGGTTCTCGTGTCAACATGCCATACCTTGACGGTGGAGTCAGCAGAGCCTGAGACAATTGTGCGGTTCAGAGAGTCCACGCTGCATACCGTGTTTTCATGGCCCCTGTACGTAGATATGCACTCGCCCGTGCGATAGTTCCACACTTTGATGGTCGAATCGTAACCTCCTGTGATCAACTTATGACAATCAAAAGAAAGAGAGCGCACGCCTGTGGAATGGCCCATGAGCGTTCGCATGCATTCACCGGTGTCGATATTCCACACGCGAACAGCCGAGTCATACAGTCCCAGAATGAGAATTTTGGTGTTGAACTGAAGGCACGTGATTCCATCTGTGTGGCCAAGGAACTCTGTGACCTTGTATGTTCCCTTGCGCCAGTTTTTCTCGAGTTGAAAGCGCTCGCTGTAGACACTCTTCCATGGTCTTTTTTTGACAATGGTAGCAGCGTCTTTCTTCTGTCTTTTTGAGTCGTGCTCTGTGTCCTCAAGTTGTTCTCTAGCTCTCCTCATGTGCATGAGAGGAAGGCCCCAGCCGCAGTTGGGGCACTTGCGGTCGATGTGCTGCTCGCACATGTGATGCCACACACGGTCATCATCTGCCAACTCCTTCCATTTGCGAGACACCTGTGCCGCTTCGCAGAGGGACTTGCAGTCGAGGTAGCAGAGGATTTTTAGCGAGATTTCCAAAGGCAAAGTTGCAATGAAATCGATTCGAATGAGCTGGTTGATCTCCTGCGATATCGTCGAGAGCTGGGGAAAACAGCACTGGCTGACTAGCCCTTTCAACATGAGTGCTCGCTGGGGATGTGGCGCAGCAGAAAATATCAGCCAGACGTGGCTGATTGCCTCGCGGTCTCTGGGAGGTAACAGCTCTAGGCACGACTGGATGCTTTCCATCTTCACCACGTCCGCCTGTTTGTTGCACGCGATATCGGGGTTGTGACGGTAGCAAAACTTGTGGATGTTTTCCTTTGGTATATTTGACTGGTCGTCGATATGATCCAAGAGAAATGGGGTGACGACCGACTTGTTTTGGCCCTTCCGCAGAGTTGGCTCTCCTTCCTCTAATTCGCCACAGCTTCTTTTTGCGGGCAGCTGGGTGGATATTTCTCCCCGGGATATGGGGCTATGCTCATTCCAAAGTTCTGTCGGCAGAGATGCGTGTTGCAGATCCCCTTGGTGACGTGGCTCCAGAGCCGCCGAGAGCGAGGCCTCTTCGTTTGATTTCTGTCGAGGCACGCAGCATGAAATCTGATCCATTATGGACTATGGCAGGAAATCTGGGTAAGCTGAATAATATAGTTTCTGGGACAGCACGTGCTTCTGGTTTGGGTCAGGGGCTTTCACAACTGTTCTTCTGTGATGGTGCCTCAGCGGGTATGCTTAGAAACAGCAGATCTGCAGTTGTTTCAGGAAAAAAACACTGCTAAGTGGGAATGCCTGATGTTCAAACTAAATCTTTGAATCCCGAGGTATTTTGCTTGTAGCCTGCCTGTATGGTGTTCTTCAAGATATCCCTTTTGGAGTTGTAATGGAGTACTGTTATGGTCCAGGAGAAAAGTGCGAAGTGTGGCTCCAGCAGTGTGGTATTTTTTAATTTAACCTCTGTTTCTCTTTTCTGGGATCCGTACACGAGCGGCTTTCATGCATAGTAGCGCGCTAGTGTGCATGTTCGTGCCATGCGTTTGCACGATTTCCATGTTTTTTATTTCCATGTTTTTTTTATTTCTATGCCTCTACATGTTTTTCTATGTGAGCCGCCGTGAGTTTGGTAGCACTGCCTTGAAAGAGATGGTCGGTGCGTTTAGAAAGGTTTTATATGGCAAATGAAGAAGATCGTGGTCCTGGTTCCACGTGAGCGGACCAAGCTCAATACGACACAGTATCACGAAAACCGCCTTCGCCGCCCATTTGCAAGATTCTATCTCTTTTTTGAATTTGGATTTAACAGGTGGCAGACTTATGGTACGTTGGGGATGAGGTGACCAGGGTACCTGACTGGGAGTGGTAGATTCGCTTTTCGGCACTATATGCAAACTTCTCTATTATCTACGGAATATCGAAACCCCGTCGTGGCTGTGTTTTTCCTGAACAAAAAGAAGGTCTAGTAGATCAAGTTGAATCTTAAGAGGCTTGATTATGCGGGATGCTTGCTATTGAAATTAGCAGGCGACCGAATTTTGCGTTGATTGCAGCTGCGAGGAAAGTCAGACATGAAGAATGTTGAGGAGCCCCAATGGCACCATGCCATACTATCAGTTTCAAGATGTATCGCTCCCGGTGTTCTCTCCAATATGTATTTGAGTTTTGCAGCTACCCCAGATTGGGTATTTCCTTCACAAATGATGTGGGTGGTTGGATGGCTTATCAAGAAGAGGAATACCACCATGCAGTACCACCTCTTCTCCCGATTCATACTTTTGAGTCTAGTAGAGTATACTGAATCGGGTATCTCTCAGGCTTCGAGAATTCATTACTTGTGTCTGCTTCTCTTACCCACTGCCCCTCTCAACACACGCCTTCACACCGAAAACAGCACCCAAAACGCAGGGAAAATAATGAAGTTTCCATGAAAATTTAGATAACACGGGGTTCCGATGAAAGCTACACTGCTAATCCCAGATGTTGCCAAGGCAGGCGCGCACGTGACACGCCCACGAGGCCTCTGGTCAAGAGAGCAGCTTGCCAAAACCCTGCCCACTCCCACCCTTGCGTAAATCAAAAAGCCCAAGATCCCTCCAGAATATTCTGGAATTTCTGCCCTCGTGGAAATGTTCCATGGAAGAGTGTGGAACCCCGGCTGACTAAATCGGGCCGTATGTGCACTCCCCGGAAGTGCAAGCCGTGACAGCGATGAAAAAATCATGGGCCTCTTATCGACTCCAACATCCCCCATGAAAAGAACCGAGCTGGTCCCCGCAGAAGCACCCGAAGACAAAAAACCCAGAATCGAGATGTCAGACACCCCAGCACAGCAGCAACCGGAGAACTTCACCTCCGTGGGCGACCAGGCCCAGGGCATTGATTCCTCCATCCATGCGACCGGGGCCTCCGATGCAGAAGGCCACCCAGTACAAGAATTAGAGTCCCTCTGCATGAACTGCCACGAAAACGGCACCACACGTATGCTCTTGACCAAGATTCCGTATTTCCGCGAGATCATCATCATGTCATTCGAATGTCCCCATTGCGGCTTAAAGAACTCGGAGATCCAGCCTGCGGCGCAGATTGCCGAGAAGGGCTCGCGCTACATCTTCAAGATCGAGGACAAGGCCGACTTCAACCGCCAGGTCGTCAAGAGCGAATCTGCCACCTGCATGTTCACCGAGTTGGAGCTCGAAATCCCACCCGAGAGGGGCCAGTTGACCAATATCGAAGGCTTGCTCCTGGAGATGGTGCTGAACTTGTCGGAAGACCAGCCTGCCCGCAAGGAGGCCCAGCCCGAAGTCTACGAGAAACTCGCCGCCTTTATTGAGCGCGTGCAGGCCTGTCTCAACGGCGACGCCGGCTCCTTGCCCTTGACTTTCTACGTCGACGATCCAGCAGGAAACTCGTGGATCGAGTTCACTCCCAACCAGCCCTCGCACAAATGGTCCATGTATGAGTACAACCGCACTGCGGAGCAGAACGTGTTCCTCGGCTTGATCTCCGCGGACGACGTGGCACAGCACCGGAAGCTCGAGTCCGAACAGAAGAAGGCTGCTACCAGCACCAACGTATCTTCCACGCTCAACAACGACAACCCCAAGAGCACGGGCTTCGCAGTCCACGATCACAATGACATCGAGAACTTGTCTAGCGAGGTGCAGACCTTCCACGCCACGTGCTCCTCGTGCTTCGAGCCCTGCGAAACCAACATGAAGTCCGTTGACATTCCGCACTTCAAGGAGGTAATCATCATGTCGACCTTTTGCGAGCATTGTGGCTATAAGTCCAATGAGGTCAAGACCGGTGGTGCCATTCCAGACAAGGGAAGAAAGATCTCTTTGAAGATCACGGACCCAGATGACTTGGCCAGAGATATTTTGAAGTCCGAGACCTGTGGCTTGAAAATCCCGGAGTTGAACTTGGACTTGACCCCCGGCACCTTGGGCGGCCGGTTCACCACTATCGAGGGCTTGTTGTCTCAGGTATATGAAGAGTTGCATTCACGCGTTTTCACCCAAACTTCCGATTCCATGGAGGTGGAGACCAAGCAGAGATGGACGTCTTTCTTTGCCAAGTTGCATGACGCTAGCGAGGGCAAGATTGGCTTTACTGTGGTCATGGAGGACCCCTTGGCTGCATCGTACGTGCAGAACGTGTATGCCCCAGACAACGATCCTAACATGACCATTGAAGAATATGACCGGACGGAGGAGCAAAACGAGGACTTGGGCTTGAACGACATGAAGACTGACTAGTCTCTCAAAGACACTGTAAATTAGAGAAATGATTACGAGGGGCGTGGGAATATAATAATTGAAATTTTCTATAAACAGGCTCATCCCAAATTGCTAGGATATGTGTAGTCTTGATAAAGTGACTCGGTAAGGGGCTGAGGATCTCTCTTCAAAAACTCTTCTGTCAGGATCTCGCCGTGTTTCCATCTCAAGTACCTCCACCGACACGCGTATCCTTCAATCAATTCATGGCACCTCTTTTTTCGCAAACTCTCAGCCACTTTCTTCTTCATGAGGTCAGCTTCCATGTAATCAATGAAAATCAAACACTCACTCTGGTTGAAAGAGTTGTACAAAGGTATCTGTACGAGAAGTTTTGTGAACGAAATCCCTGGTTCCTCGTGCAATTGCATGCCCATGATGACCTTTTCGGTGAACTCCTCGTATACTTTCCTCCGCTCCTGGATCTTTGAAATGTTAACCATCAGTAAAATAGAGTTTATCTCATTGAAATCGATGTCAACATCATACGGATTGGTCAAGCTATTCCGAGTTATCCATCTGGAGCATAGTTCCGGAACGCTCAACTCACCGCTATAGAATTGGAAGCTCAAAGCGCCATCAAGCAGGTGAAGAAACCGGGGCAAGTTATGTGGTGAAATATAACCTGTGCCTTGTGGGTCAAATTCCTGCCAGCACATCTTATACTTTCTGATCTCCAGACGACTGATTAAATTTGCATATTGCTTTCCTCCAGCAATATAACTAAAACTGTCCAAGATGAGCGAGACGAAAAGATTCAACATGATATACATCGAAATCACATTCCAAGACATGAACAAAAAGTATGCATTTTCTTTGTTTCCGCAATCAGAATCTCCATTGGATGTTCCAGCATGGCAAAAAGGCTCTTCCAATGTGAAGTCATCCATGACATAGTTCCACCCTTCTCCAAAAGAGCATCTAAAAAGTAGAATCAAAGACTTCGGAACCGATCTCAAATTGATGTTCCCACTTGTGTTTGGCCCAATTTTGGTCATTCCAAAGATTTGATTCATAGCAATTGCATACATGATGAAAATGACAAACCATGTGAATATCAAGGAAAATAAAGATGGGAACGATGCAGATGCAAATTTTATCAATTGGTTCAAGCGGTCACTTCTAGGAAAAAGGAAGATTAAAAGGCCAACTAAGAACATTTTGTTAAAATTAATGAATAGGTTATCCGAGTTGATGAAGAACGCTAGGATTGTTGTGATCCATGCACCAAATACCACAAACAGCGAGAATATGTTCCATTTGTTCTGAATGAATACACTAAACTTCTGGGCGATGATCAACATGATGTGATGGGCAACGAAACAGGTTGATACTATCATGAAACAAGAGTAGCGGAAATAATTGGGAACAATCGAAGGAAATGCTTCAAGAAGCAAAACAAAGATATGCAAAAATAATCCTAAATTTAGAACAATTGTCCAAACCCTGTTTTTCTCGACAGTTATCATGTAGCAATATCTTCGAATACCTTTTAAAGATTCATCTCCCTTTCTCTTAGATGGCTTGACTTGAAGAAGAAATCTTTTGACATGGTACCACTGTACCTGTTCTGGGGTTAAGTAAGCCCTTCCAGTAACTTTCGAGTAGTTGTTAATGATGACCGAAACAAATAAAGTAAGAATGAAAACGTTGCTGACAAAATTGAAAAGAATGACAAACAACCCACTCACCGGACTTGCAAACATCTTTTGAGGAGTTCCCACGCCAGTACTTTGCATGACATTGATCAAAAGATCACTCCATCCCTCCAAGGAAACAATCTGATATAGAGATGAAAAGGAAGATCTGAAAGTGTTTAAGTCAAGAAGTGGCTCGACATAGACATTTGGGCTCACAATTTCCCAGTCATAGACCTCATTTCGATATTCGTTGTAGCATTCGGCAACACCAGAAGTCTCATCGAGACAATATCCGAGTCTTCCATTGAAGATATTCAATCCCCATACAGAAAATGGAAGAAGTAAAGTAAGAGATATGATAGCAGCACTTAGAATCTTTCCAAAACCAGATATCATGGTGTAATGAAAATTGTTTTTTGCCGTCTCGCTAATCGTGAGAATCCTCAAAGCTCTTAGTGCTTTCAAACCACGAACAATTCGGGATAATTCATTATCATTTATTAAAAATGCAATGAACTCAATCCACAACGAGCCAAGTGCACCAAAATCAAGCCAGTTCCAGGAAGATCTAATGTAAGCATTTGGAGTAAACAAAAAGCCATCAGCAACCACTTTCACAAAAAATTCAAGTGTGAATATGGCCATGAAGCAAGTATCAATGTAGAAAGTCCAGTTCCACTTCCCGTATTTTTGAGTTATCTCGCTACGGTAGAGTGGTGTCTGGTAACATGCTGTTGCAACAATACCAATCGTCGATAGAAACATGAATAAAGAAAAAATCTCTGCCACAATTTTATTGGGCTCTGTGCCATCAATTCTTTCACCATGACTAGATGGGACAATTTTTTGACATAACCTTCTTAGTTTATGACGAGGTCCCAATAAATAGAACACAGAGTTGAAATTAGGGTTTTCCTTCAAGTACTGATCCTGCTCAGAAACAAGTTTTCGCCTTTCCGTAATGACTCTTGTTGCAAACTCTGCTGGATTGAAATTGGAGACATCTGTCTCAATGGATTTTCTTGCATAAAACGGATTTTGGAAGAACTTTTTTGTGCTCTTTAACGTCGAAGCCCACCACCGTACAAGACCGTTTTTATGTGTTTCCGAATCATTTTGATTCAGCTCAGCCTCAAGTTCATCCCCATCTAAGAATTCACTCACCGCTCGCCCACTCAAAAGTAAATTTGTAATGGCTTTCTCCATGTTTTCTTCCTTTGGCTTGAAAGCTTTCGATTTTAGCTTTTGGATCCACCCTGGATTTACCCTGACCGTCTGAAGTCTATGAGTCATATCGTTAATGAAGTGCCTCACCTGATACTTCTTACGACCTTCGATTGAAATTTCCATTGAGGCTGCAATTACAGCAATAAAAATAGTCATGACAATCAAGTTGGTGACCATAAACCAGAGCACAAGAATTATTGAGCCTATTGCTCTTTGAAATGTGTTTGTGGCATATTCTTGAAGCCCATACATGATATTTGCCCAATTCTCCGTAGATGTTATAACATATAGGGACATAAGCGTATTCGGTAACGTGTGCATCGCAAATATAACGGTATCAATATCATCGGGAGGAATTGTTCCCTCAAAGTACCGTGCAACAATGATCCCGCTCAAAAACAAGAGAATGAAGTAGAACAATGTGAGATCATATATTGGCTTGAAGTTTCGGAAGATTTTTATCCAAAGATCAGAGGTGATTCGGGACGATAAGACCACTCTGTAAAATCTGGCACATTGGAAAAATGTGAGCCAGTAGTAAGTATGACCAAGCTTGTTTTTGACAGGTTCAAGAATAATTATGGAGGTAATGATGGCAAGAGTTAAGTCAACGCAGTTTCCTTTGGATAAAAAGAATATCTTAACGCTTGGCAAATACAACATAAATCTGACAATGATTTCGAGCAACAAAATCAGAGTGAAAACAGACTCCGCTCTGTACAATTTTTGCGCTCGCGCCGCAGACATTTCACTATCTCGAAACATTTGGGTAATTAGAGATGCAAAGATGACCAAAATGAATATGAATTCTAAACGGTAGTACATCTTCAAGAGTGGCTTCCTTTCAATCAACTCAAGAACCTTGTTGTTGTGAACTTCGTTGTTGAAAATCAGCTTTAATAGAGTCTTTTTTCTCAGTTTTCCAGAGGTTCGTTTTTCTTCTTCCTCTGCCTCTAGCTGTATAGTTTTGAAGGAAGAAACTATTATAGCAGTGAAAATGTTCATGAGCCACACTGTCAAAATGAAAATTCCAACGATATAGAACAATGAAGCTGCTAGACTGTCTGAGTCGGTCAAATTGTACATGATGTCAGAAAACGTGTTAACGCTTATCATCACGAATACCATTTGCATCGATTGGAGAATATTGTCAAAATTCACTGTCCCATTGTACGGATTTTCTCCACTTTGACATACTGAATTTACGGGACATCTGAATCCCTTGGGATAAGCGGCATGATTGCCATTTCTATCAAGATAAGAATAAACTTCACCATCTGTTCCTAAGTACGAGCCACAATACAGGTCTGTATCAACGTATATCTCAGAAGGATTATCTGGGTTTGTCCAGACGCAATGCCTTGTTAGGGATGATTTGAAGGATTGAATGCCGACAATACCAATGATGACCCAAAAACAAGTAATGAATATACCCACATCTATCAATTGCGGGAGGCAAGATTCACAAGCTCTGAGTATCATGTTGGTACCATCCGTCAATTTGCAAAGGCGTAGAATACGAATACAGCTTAATGCACGGAAGATCATTACATGATGAGCGGCATCCCAGTGATTCAATGACATTGGTACTGAAATCCAAAATGAAAGAATAGCTATGAAGTCTAATCTTTGCCAATTGTCACGAAGCACGGCACGCTTGATTTGCAGATCGTCTAAGACATTGCTCAAATAGTCCAGCCGAAATAAAGTGTTCAGCTCGAAAAGACCTTTTTGTCTTGGGTTTGATGTGGACAATGAAGACAGTGCATCGTTTCTATCTGAAATGTTTAATCGCGAGATATGAAGACCAGGATAATGGGACTTTTCTCGCGCGGAGACTTGTGTAGCTATCTCACGAATGGATGTCGTCTTGCCATCCCTTGGTATTTCTTGTCCTTTTTTGGGCCCAAAATGACTTGGTGACAATCTTGACTTCAAATATTTGAGATGACTTATCCCATTGGATACTTTTTCCAGCAAGCAAGAATAAAAATAGCTGTTTCCTAAAATTGAGTTTCGCTTCGGGTATTCCATACCTAGATTTTCAAACATAACTCGGTCATCGTATAGCCCGTATGAGACAGTCTTCATCGCCATTTCAACAGTGTATAAACAATTGATGATGACCAAAATATAGTCGCCAGCAGAGTAGCCGTCAATATAGTATCCGTAATCCCTCATGGGATTCCATTGTCTGTGGGCCAAAAAAACGGTCTGAATGAAGATGATGACGGTGATTGCCAAATTCGTAAACTTGTGGGAAACAATTTTATGACACCAGTTTCTGAAGGGGGACTTCGGACCAAAAACCCCGAGCGATTTTCCGTGCAAGGAGGTTTTGTAACTAGAGACAAAATAAGAGTCATCTAAAGAATCGCGCGCTGATAAGTTTGGGGATAAATTCAATGACGCACCAGTAGTAGCCAAGCTAGTGTTGGGTTGGGCGGGTGTAAGATGCGTGTTGGTTTGACTTAAGCTTTGAGTCACGGGGTCTCTTTGTCCATCGACAGAATGTATACTTTCCATACTCGAGTCATAAGAGCGTTCGTGAGGATCCATGAATGGCAGCGAGGGGCTCAGAGCCAAGATCGACGAAGCATTGATATTTTCGCTTATAGATGAAGAGGGGAAGCCTTCAATGATCGTGGACGGTCTCAGCAGACGTTCAAGGACGTCGTTTTTCCAAAACGAAGACGTGTTCTTGTCGGACAAAGGTGTCTGCGGGTTTTCTGTTCCCGCGATTCTATCGGAGAATCTCGTGATGAACCCAGAGAATTTAGAGGGAGATCCTGGAGATGGCCGTGAAAGATGATGCAGAGGAGACTCGCGCAGCACAGGGGATCCGGGTCGCGTGTATAGTCCGGATTCCAAGTCCGAAAACCCGCCATTTTTCGTATCCACCTGGGACAGCGGCACACCAGCCGTGTTTAGAGTGATCATTGGAATCTCGAATGTTAGATCGCAACCATGCGTGTCGGTGGAGCCGCGCCTAGAGTACATGTACGAGTGGCGGGAATTCCGGGACACTTCAGGATATCGTGATACATCTGCGCTGTTTCGGATATCTTCCTCCTCTGATTCAAAGTCAGTCTGCTGGTGATTATAAGGAAGCCACGAAGGCGACGTGGAATCCAAACCGAGGGCCTCGCCCACACCCTGCCGGAGCGCCTGTGGCTGTGAAAGCACTGCCTCGACTAGTAGCGGGTGTGAGTCCAAAGGAATTTCGGTATCTGGATACTCGATATCTTGAAGCGAAATACGTCGTTCGGATCTATCCAGAGACCTCCTGGAGCGATTTCGAGCCGAGGCGAAGGACTCTTCTGGAGATAAAAAAGGACTATGTTCTTCCGTAACATCGTTTGCAGGCGACTTCTGGCCGCTTCGGAGCATAACGTTATTTGGAGATATAGATATTTCGAAAGAGTAGCGCTGTGATCAGATCAGATAGCTGGCTTTTCAGAGATGGAGCTTGGGGAACAGCAACTGGTTTTGGGGCAGTTTCTTTCGCTCGGAAATATTTCGGAAAAGCGCTGGCGCAAAGTCTGCTTGTTTCCCTTTCCAGACGTATTTTTCTATAAATGAGAAGTTATGTATGGATGTCTGACGTCTAAGAACCGAACCTTTCGGGAAGGCATAGTGTGGCGCCTCATGTCGCGCACTCAGCTTCCGATAGGATCTCGCCTATCAATAGTGAGACCAAAGCTTGCGTCTATGTGTGAATCAATTTGGATTTTCCTGCTGCAAACATGGCGATTGAAGCTATGATGTCAAGAAAAAATGCAGTCGTTGCAGCCGTTCGAAACCTGCGAAGTTGGCGGAATCTTGGCTTTCTTTCCAGCCAGTCCAAAAATAGATGCTGATCGTCCTCGCGACATGGCGAGTGATCAGGCACCATGGGAAAAACGATCATGAGCGCAGGGTTCCAGTCTTAGTTAGACATGATGTATTGGCCATTAATGAAGAAAAAAAGGTGACAACATATGTTTTTTTCGGAAATACTCCTATCTTGTTCTTCATCTCTTTTTTCGCCTTGGGCGCCGTCCTGCCCACAGGTTGACCTAGTTGGTCTCAGAGATACCAGGCGCATCTGAAGAACGTGTAGGGTCATAGTAGAGCGAAAAATCCATAGCTTACAACGGGGCCCAGAGCGAACATCCTGCCGACTTGTCACCAAACTTCTGCTGTGGTCCAGATATGCGGCGATATTCGGCCTCATTCTCTTTCTTTGTTTTAGGTTGCAAAATTCAAGTGCTGGTCACCACAAAGACACTTGGAAAAATATATCGTGTTTCATGTGAGACATGGACCAGCACAATGTGACGCCAGCTTTCCAAGCAATACTATGGAAGCTTAAGCGAACAGCCTTGACGCGGTGCGGCCCATGGCTGCAAGACCGGCCAGTGCGACGTATGCACCCGTACACCAGTACGACGAAAACACCTAAACTTTTTCCATGGGGCCTGGACTACCAGCCGTCATGTCTGCCTTTCGCAAAATCAACTTGAATCAGCTCAAGCAGGTCAAAAAACTCTCGGCGGAGATTTTCGGTGAGACCTACAATCCCACGGGAATCCGAAACGGGTCTGAAGTCTTGCGTGCTCCTTTGAGAGGTAAGGAAATCGCTTCATACTACGGAGTCAATGAATCTGCGCCCACGTTCAAAGATTTCAAGAAATGGTTTCCTGAATTAAACTTGATTGATCCAAAAGAAACTTACCGAGTGAAGATGGTCATAGACAGAAAGAAAAGAAGTAAGGGTGCGCCAAAGAAGAAGTCCAGTTGAGGTATGCCGGGTACCTCTCCTTTGCTTCATGTACATATACCACCACGAACCTCACCTCATTAATAAATATCACGTTTCATGAATAATCAGCCAAAGAGCCAAAGCAAGGATTATTAGGTGTCTGCCGTTTCAGCTACCTTCCTTACACGCAAGACACCTTCAGACAGCTCGATGACCTCATTCTTTTTCTTGAGGTTGCTCGCTCAAAGTCTTCTCCTCTTTTGGATTTGAAAAGTGTCTGTGATATCTTCGGCAGGGCCAGACGAGTCAGAAAATTGAGTTGACTGTACATCTTTCACAAATCTATCCAAGATACTGCCTCCACCCTCCGTTCTATTGAATACAGAGGGTATTGTGTTATCTTCAGCCTCCTTCATTGGGATTTCGGACAATTGTAGTTCCAGAGCGGAATTTTTTTTGTTGCTGAACTTGTATTTGAGCTGTCTCCAAGTTGAATTATTTGCGCCTGTTTCCACAAATGAGATTGTCAAAAATTCATTTTCTTCAATTATTTTTGCCTCTGTGAATTCCGTGGGGCTCGATGATAAAATCTCCATACCAGCTGGAGTCCGTAGAGCGACATGATTATTAAACACCAAGAGATGACTTCCGTTGTAAAGCTCCTTGGCTTCAAGCAAGACCAGGTTGACGATAAGAGTTGCCACGATTTCAAATTGTAGTACCTTAGCGAACAGTGACTTGAATATTACGACACATTTATCTGTGGCAATCAAGTGACTTGAACCAAACGTAAGGATCTTGGACCAATTATGCGGCAAAGATCTGGGAAGATTACTGTCTCTCTTGTATTGCATTTTCGGCCCGCTTTGTGCGTGGGTCCAAATTGGCCCTGACTTCAAGCCTATTTCATGGATTTGGGATTTGAACATGTTCGAGATGTCGCTGACGCGTATTCGCAAAATGAAAACGGTGTGCGTTGGAATCACCACGATATATTCAATGTGCTTCACGCGTCCCCATAGCGCTTTGGGGAAAAGACCAGCCATACGTGTCTCGACTGACTCGGGCTCGTAGTTGAGAGTACGAGTTGTCTGTAGCACATGGCAAGTGATGTCTTCAATGGCCTTATTGTGAACTCCCAAAGAGTTGAAGACCCATAGTTTATGGGCATCAAGCGAGTGGGATGTGTCGAAATACAGAAGCCATTTCCCCGACAAGGACCAAGAGAGCATCGCACCGGAGCTCAGATTGAAATCGAGTTTTAAAGACGCTAGTAATGAACACAGCGCCCCGTCTGTGTGAAACTGCAATAAGGTCGGCCAGAGTGCCGAGGGGTCATCTCGGATGGCTTTTTGCCGCGAGTTCTTTTCGTAGTATGCGGAGGTGATAACCGACCACACACCTGTACTGTTTGGCCGAACAAACACCTCGCCGAGTAAAGGTTTGGGGATTGCAACAAGCACGTGTGTGTGGGTTATTGAGTATACTCTGAGCTCCAAGCCGTACTTGGTAAATACAGCTAATAGCGTGCTGTTTTTGTACGCACTTGTCTGACGCAGAAAAAAGGGAAGCCATTGGAGCCGTTCAACCCCAAAAGAATCCGCTTCAATGATGACTGGCCATGCTTCTGCCAAGTTGAATATGAGTACAAGATTTAGCGCATCGTCGGAGGCACAAACGGCAACTTTTGTGGACGGGGGTGAGTCCACGTGCTCCCACTGGATAATCGAAATGGATATTCGGGGTTGGTTCAGCGTCCAGCGGTGAAGTTTTCTGTGGCTAGAGAAGATCTTGGAAAGATCGTAGTGTATTGTGGAGTCCGGAGACTGGAGGCTATGGACGTGTAAATCATGGCCTGAGGGCACCGCGATGAACAGTCCGCATTCCGATATCAGCGCACGAGATTCCATCGACGGAGTGTAGCATATATGAATGGCTTGCTTCGTTCGTTCTTTTCTTCGAGGATGTAAGAGCCCCAGATGGCCAATGTTATCATTGGAGTGTACGGGCGCAGTTCTGCGCGCGTCTGAAGCTGACAATGGAGCAAGATTCCGGCGCTCTTCTCGGGCCTAATGGGCTATTTACGGAGCTTAGTGTCGTATTTATTTCTGGTGCCTTTTGGCCCGCCCGGGTCTTTCTTGCACGCACCATTTCCGGACTTTTCGGTTTTGTTTCGTCAGGTCATAACTGCCAGACCACTGCGCTTATATCCGCACCCAAGCTATGCGCACCCAAGCTATTCATACCCACGCCTCCATCAGCACCTTTCCGGAGAGGCATGGCACGAGCCACTGGCGACTTGCAGAATTAGCGGCACAGATTTCACGACGCCTTCTTCTCGCAGCAATGCCGTATTTTTCTACGGGGGCGCGCCATAGTGCGGCACCTTAAACAACGCGCCACACAAGCCATGAGTCCAGAATTAAGAGCACCAGAAGCAAGCCCCCTACTTCCGCAAAGAAAATTTAAAATGTGCCTGGCCCCTGGAGCGAATAAACCAAATGGGCCATTCTCGGAGTATCTGCTGACACTCAGCCCTGGAACATTGGCCTCATGAATCAAGCCCGCGCAATATGGATACCTACATGTCGGCAGCCCCGTATACATTGTAAAACCAGCCGCGTCTCCACCCGCACACCTGTACCTCCGCGATCAAACCCAAGTACATCTCGCCGCACCAGTACAAAACCTCACTCTGAAAACAAACGCGAAATCAAAACAGCATCGTGCGGACAGCCTATTTCCACCTGGCCCAGGCAAATCACGTGCACCGATTCGCTCGCCCCATGGCGCATCTCCACCTCTATTTTTTTTACCCTCGCTTCGCTGACCCGGTCCATTTCATCCATAATTCCCAGCCTTTTGCTTGCAACTGGCCCCCGAGGCATGCCGCCCAAGAAACCCCTGGCTGCCCGCGCCCGAGGCACCCGCAAGCAACCTTCCAAAAAAACTGCGCCGCTGCATATCGGCACGGCTGAGTCCGAGTCGAAAAAAGCCGGCGGCTCGCCTGAAAGCATGCCCCGCCATGGTCTGAGCCAGTCGCTTCTCGGGCCCCACAACACGCTAAAACAGCTTCTAGCGGGTATTCCCGCCGGGAAGAGTGCTGCCATGACGCCGCCGCGGAAAGCTACCAGTGCCTTGAGTGCCAAACTCTCGCTATCGCCAGTCAACTCCTCCAGCACGCCCATCTCGCGTCTCAAATACGCCACCGCCCAGTTGGGCATTCTGGCCGCGAGCAGCAGGCTACCGATCCGTTTCGACGACGTCGAGGCAGAACTGCCGCCGCAAAAAAAGCGCCGCCCGGGCCGGCCTAGCAAGCAGCCAGGCAGCATGGATGATGGACTGCCCAAAACAACACACGGTCCCCAAGCCCGCTCCCGCAAGCCGCCCAAAATCGAGGAGTTCCCGGAGGATGATGAGAGCTACATAGAAAATACCGCACCCTATTCTCCCGGCTCGAGCCAGGATATCAGGCCCGGATTGTCGCGTCGGTCCTCGTACAACAATCGGGGCAAACGTGGGCTGTCGATCGGGAATGGTTTCGTCGCTAAGCCGCACTCAGAAGTTTCTGAGAGAGACTACTACAAGCATATAAACTCGTCGATGTCCGAACCCAATCGCATGCGCCAGCTTCTCGCCTGGTGTTTTCGCAAGACTATGGAAAATCATAAGAGCGACACTGATGACGCCTCGAACGAAGCACGGACTGCGGATGGAGTGGCCAAGGCCATCGAGCGCGAACTTCTCGAAGACATCATCAACGGGGCCATCTCTACCAGCTGGTACAGTTTGAAGGACGACAGGTTCGCCGCGGAAGACCACGTGCCGGGGAAGACCATCATCCGGCCAAACCCATCGAATGAGGCCAACAAAGAAAGCATTGAGATTTTCACCGCCAAGCTCAAAACTCTACGTGCGGAAAAGGCCCGGCTCTTGGCTGCTTATCAATCAAGCGTTAAGGGCTTGGATGACCTTAACCTAGATCCGGACGCCGCCTCAGAAGAAGAGCTTCGGGTGTATCAACAAGAAAACCAATCAGAAAAGAGCGTTCAAGAATCGATACTCAATGAACTGGTTCCTAATGAGATGCAAATGCACGTTCAGAAGGCTAAGACCAGCGTAGAGCTTGATTTAGAGTTGAACGTGGACAAGCTTCATAATCTTCTGCACAGGTTGAGGCAAAGTGCTGGTCTAGTATCCAAGTTCAACCAAAAAGTCCTTGCTCCAGAGTTTTCAGACCTTGTGCGCAAATACATAAATCGTGGCGAGGGCAAAAAAGAGCCATCCACCAGAGAACTATTGCGAGGAATCACCAAGATAGATCGCGCTCGAAGACCCAAATGAAACCACTGGAATGATGGGATCACTCATTTTTCCCAAGCAACTCGGATGACATATCCCTCGAAGACTGATCCAGTCACGCCTCGACCCATCATTTGAACTACGTGCTCGGGAGAAGAGAAGACTTTATGGGCAGCTTTCACCTACTTCTGTATATTAATGTAAAAAATGTGTGTATTATATCAACAACCTTCATATTTACTTCGCGATAATATTTTCTTGTCCATCTGAGTCGAATCTGATGGCCCTGGATGAAATGAAATTTCAATCGACATTTTTTTGGTTCTAGATCTCAAATGCCTCAGCCATGGTCACAAGACGCTTCACACCAGTGTGCCAATCACCAGCTTCAGCAGGATGTTCTTGTCCAATTCTTTGATTAGAAGCAGCGGCGTTTGGATAATCTTTGTTATTCAAAAACTTCGCCACGTCGTTCAACAACTCAATGGCCTGAGCAGATAGATGGTTTTCTCTGCTCAAATGGTCAAATAATATTACAAGCCTCTTTTCCATATCCAAGACATGTTTGGCATACTTTGGTGGTGCAGCTGGTTTAATCTGGCCTAAAATAGTGCCAAAGGAAGATTTGATGAAGTCCCTAGCGTCATTGGTTTGATTCTTTGAAATCTCGTCGATGTTTGCAATTGGGGGAGTAGAGGCGGGAGGCTGTGCGGCCTTTCCCGACACAGCAATTAGAGGTGGTGCAATATGACTGATCGGAGCAACTGGAGATGGTGCAATGTAACTGGTTGGAGCAACCGGGGGAGGTGCAATGTAACTGGTTGGAGCAACCGGGGGAGGTGCAATGTAACTGGTTGGAGCAACCGGGGGAGGTGCAATGTGACTGGTTGGAGCAACCGGGGGAGGTGCAATGTGACTGGTTGGAGCAACCGGAGGTGGTGCAATGTGACTGGTTGGAGCAACCGGAGGTGGTGCCACATTTCCATTTCCATTCGAGTGGCCAACCTGGGGTGAAGTGTATCTACCATTTCCAAATTTCTGAGGTGGAGCAAAATGAGGTTCAGCTGGCTGGACTGGAGTTTGGCGAGTGAAAGCGGAGGGCATTCTAGACATTGGAGGCACAATACCTTGCGATATGGGGCCCCCCATCGACCCGTTCGAAACACTTCTCAGGCCCGGCCTGGCGTTTGGCGAGTATGGGTTGACGGTTTGTGTCGCAGTCCTAGAAATACCAGCAGCTGGAGGTGCAACGAAATTGTTCACGGGGGGTGTAGCGTAGGTCGTTTTGGCGGAAGGTACCACTGCTGGGGCATAAG
Organism: Metschnikowia australis; assembly: GCA_019285895.1. Lineage (NCBI taxonomy): Eukaryota > Fungi > Ascomycota > Pichiomycetes > Serinales > Metschnikowiaceae > Metschnikowia > Metschnikowia australis. The sequence goes on from JAGSXI010000006.1 coordinate 852,940, forward strand.
GGTTTTTGGGGGGCGCACTCGCCTTCGGAGGCGGAATTGGACTAGACATATTGGTCAGGTTCATTCCATTTGGCTTCAAAGCAGGGGAAGATGGAATGGGAGGAGCGTATTTACTGGGTCTTGGTGAGCTCGCAATCCTTGGAGTACCTGGAACCGAAGTTATCGAAACGGAACGGCTTCCAGCTTTAGGGGGAGGGGCAATTGCATGTGATGCTTGGGGTCTCTTTGATGGCTGAGTCTGAGGAGTCTGAGATGCGGGGAGAGTTTGTGATTGTGCGGGGACACGACGAGAAACTGGCTTGGGGGCTTTGAACGTCTCCGGCAAATCATTCCAGCCTTCAGTATCGGGCTTGTATTTTGCGCCACTACTTGATGGAGGAGCAAGAACAGCCTGAGCTCCTTGTGTTGGTTGCAATGTTTGAGTGAAAGCAGGCGTTGATGGTGGACGAACCTGGCCTGGGGGAGGTACCAGGGCCGAAGGGGACGATGAAATGCCCAACGTGTTGTTCTGAGGTGTCAAGTTGTAGCCGCCAAAAGATCCACGCTTCTCACCGCCTGCTGGTACATATGGGTTAGAGTGTGCTGCAAATTGCGGCGCAGCTACTGGTGCAAACGCCTGTGCTGCGCCCAGTATAGGATTGCTCGTGGCAGGGGCTGCTTGCAGATATGGTCTTCTGGCGGTAGCGGGCTTTGCGAAAGAAGGCTGGGAGAACTGTTCCGTTGAGGCGCTTGACGCAGTCCTTGTGTTGGTATAACGGTTTTGAGATTTTGGAACTTCATTGCCAGCAGTCTGGCGAACAGGGTCAGAATTCATTGCAGTTGCCTTGGCTATGCGCTCTTTCTCCAGTTTCAAGCCCGCGAAATCATCTGGCAAGAGACTCAAGTACTGAGTGGCGAGCTCGAAATCACCATTTGCAGCAGCCATGTTGGCGAAGTCAAAGACGGCCTTGCACACCGGCTCTATGGATGGGCCTGCAAGAGGGCCTGTAATATTGGAAAGCGACCTGTAGACGGAAATCTTTTCGACAAAGCCTGCCAAGGCGAGATATCTGGCATCATGAGGAGAAGAGACCTTGGAGTTTTCGGAAGTCAAGATCAGATGCTCCAAATCGGGCAAACCTGTGAGCCAAATTGAAGAGACCTTGTCCAAGGCGTTTCCTACCAAGTAGCACAACAAAGCATTTCTTCTGTTCTCATTGTCACTAGGACCACTGGAGATAATGCGATCGCCCAACTCGATAACCTTCGAGTTGAAGTCAGCTTCCTCCGTGCAGTAGCTGGCAATGCTGGCGGCGATCTCCTTCCAGTTCGAGATGTCTGCGTTAGACACAATGTCGACAATGTCTTTGGAGGACGCCGAGTAGATTAAGCGCGAGAGTACGCCGTCCTTGGTTTGCTCGAAGAAGTGGCTCTTGACCTTCCTCTTGACGTGGTCGGCCAGGTCCATTGCCAATACCAAGGCTTCCAAGAGTTTGCCCTCTTCCAAGCAAACAGACACGGCTTGGGTGATGTTGTTGGACAACAAAAGCTTCGTCAAGCGCGCGTTGCTGGACGACAGCAGCTCGTCGATGATTCTAAACTCGCCGACCGGAACATACGGGGGCTTCTGGTCCAGCGTCTTCTGGGTCTGGAAATCCTTCGACAAACTGGCAAAGAATGAGTCCTCGTTGTCCGCGGTTGCCAGGACGATGTCGTCGGCCGGCCTCTCTGCCGGTGATACTGGATCGTCGTGTGCGTCACCGAGTAAGGCCCGTAAGAATTGCGTTTTGCCCAGCTTCTCCAATTCCAGCAAGACCTCCCAGTCGTTGGAGTCGCCCATGGGCGACTCCAACCGAGAAGCAAGAATGGCGCGAAAGTCGTTCGTCGTGATGGCCGAAGACAAGGCCTTGGAAAAGCCGTGTTCGACGTTGGTGACAGTTAGCGGCGAGATGTGCACGGCGGGCTTGCCCTGGACGTTGGAGACCGTGACGAGCTTCAGACCGAAGCCGAAGGAGGAGGTACAGGTTCTCTTCAACCACAGAGGTGCTTGGCAGAGCTCGACGACGGCACGCGAGGGCTCTTGAGCGGCGATGGCACCCCAAAAGTCGTCATCGGAGGCTGCAGCAGCATTATCGGGCTGTGAAGCAGCGGTCTCTTGCAACGCCCGCACCACAACTTTGCCGTCGAACGATGCAGTAGCAAACACGTCAGGCGCGCGAGGCGCAAAGCGCGTCAAGAATGCCCAGTTGCCCGCGGCCGGGTAGTCAGCCAAGTGAGCGCCTGAAAGCGGGTTCCATAAGCACGTACGGTTGTCCTTGCCCGAGGAAAGCAACAAGGACGGGTCCTGGGCGCACCAGTCGAGCGCCAATACGCCCTTGGTGTGGCCACGCAACACAATTTCAGGTTCACTGGCGTTACGCAAATCCCAGGCCATAATCCAGGGACACGTATCGCTCTGGCTGGCGGTGATTAACTTGGTCAGCTGCGTCGGGTGCCACGCCACGTGCGAGAAGTCTGCACGGCCGGACGCGCCGGTATACGTCAAGTGCAAGACCTCGCGGTGAGCATTCAAGTCCCAGATGCTGGTGTAGCCGGCGCTGCTAGTGGAGGCCAAAATGTGACCCACGGCATTGTTCCAGGCCACGCACGAGATCTCGTCCAAAGGCGCAGTGGGCTTGCCCGGTGCCACGGGCGGCGCGAACGTGAGCAAGTCCCACACGAGGAGTTCGCCGTGCAGGCCTCCAGAAGCCATCACGTGTGGCAGGTGCGGGTTGAACAGCAAGCACCGGGCCGCGCCCAGGAGGCTGTCTGAGGTGTGGATGCTGGCCTCAGCCAACGACGCGCCTTCTAGAAGCGTGGCTGCATCCCAGAAGTGCACGGCGCCGGAATCGAGGGCACCCACCAACACGCCGCGGGCGTGGCCAGCAAACGGCGCCAGCCAAGCCAACGCACGGAACTTGTGGTCGATGCTGGTGGCAAGAACGGGGGCTTCCAGCGAGCCGAACACGTCCCAGATTTCGAGCGAGGCAGCGGACGAAAACGCCGCATCTACCGCGCCCGCAGCCGAGCCGGTCGCCAATAGCGGTACTACGTCTGCGCTCCACGCAAACGTGGATGTACTGTGGATTTCTTTGATTTTCATGGCCTGCTAAGGGGGCTAGGTCCGCGGAGAGTGCAACAGGGGATTCACTGGCGCAGGGATGGGCGCAGATAATTATGACAGGCGGTCCGTGCGGCGAGGTGTCCTGATGGAAGGTCCGTGGAGGCGTCTGCGGATCCAGCAAATCGTGGTGTTTTAAGGAAAAGAGGGAGTTTGTTTGTCCGCGACTTGTTGGCAGTTGATACTTGCCAACGCACCGACCTGCAGGTGGCGCGCGCGGCCAGGGCGCTATGGGCTTTTCTGAAGGCAGGCAGCCTTTTGGTGTTTTTTGGGATGATTACGGGGTGGCTTGGCCATGCTTTAGGATTAGTTTGGGTGCTTTTGGGACTGAGAGGTTTGGAGCCCGTTTCTGGCTTTGGTCGGGATTTATTATGGAAGCCATCTAGCTGGTCGGGGCTTATTGGTAGTCTTTAAAGTGAGGTTTAGGGCCTGGAGATCTCTGCAGGAGCGTGCTCAGTTGGGTGGGGGCGCTTGGACGGATCACGCGCTGTCCAATGGCTGGCCAGATGGCGGCGAAATATCTTCGAAATGGCTGCACTGCCAAACTATGGGAGTTGCTGTTTTAGTGGTACTGGTTCTGTATTTATAGGTACGAGCTTTGACTTTCTGAGTGGCGCAGGCACCGGAACAAGCAATGGTGTGTTTTTACGTGGTGTTTGCAGTTCCTTGCGAGTGCATGATTAGGTGCGGAACCTCACAAAGTATAGACCCATTGAGAAGGCATAATTCATTATGGAAGGCAAAATTAGTTCTCCACATTTTGTGTGGTGACAACCTCTGGACCTCTGAAACACAACGAAAAGCTACGACGGAGAAATTGCTCCAGAAGAGATGCAAGTCGAGCTGGCTCGTGCTGTTGTGTCCCAGCCCCTCTGATATCCTGTAATAAACGAGCAGCGTCTACCACTACTATTCAGCCTGTCCACCCAGCGCTATCAGTTTTGCTCATTGAGCACGAACAGCAGTGCTCTGGACACTGCCCTGTTTCACATGAATTCATAATGTTGAAAATACTGCTCCAATACAGATTTAGTGGGGACGTCCATATACTCCGCTCTCAATCAATCGAGCATCATCTCGACCACTTCTCCGCTTCGTGCCCGAATCCAGGCTTCGAGCCATATTCTGTGATCTGGGGCATTCTACCCTTGGCAACAAAAAAAATTAGTGGAATCCCCAGCCATAGTTACTCAGCCCCGACTACCCTGCAATGGCTCTCGCCCGTATCCGCAGGTGAGGCACCACTCATAACGCAGCAAACAAATTGTTCTCGAGGACAAACCAGATAGAAGCCGATCACAAACTCCTTTTCTTCTCTACAACTCTGCTTGTGTGGACACCCGAGAGTTCCATGCCACTACACACATCCCAAAATGGCAAACATGATCTCAGAATCAGCTGGGCTGTGCATTCTCTTTGCCGTGTAGTGTGCAATAGGCGAAGGAGTTGTACTCCAATAATCCAAGTCTATGCCATGCCGCCTACGAGGTCCCCGTCCACATCACGTGATGTATCGTGATCTGCCTGATATATGGATAGCTGTATAGACTAACAAGCCGAAGCACAAATCCGACAAGTGTGTGGTTCTTCTTTCAGCTAATATGAAAACCTAGCAATATCGATAAGGGATTGAGGCGGGGTATGGGGCCCTGGATCCGAGCTTGGTCTGGCCCACCAAAACGGTTGAGGATGATCACAAGGATGTCAATATTTGCGAAGGATCACGCCTATGGAAACGCAATGAGCCACAACTGAAAGAGGGAAAGCTCGGTCGAACTTGTGCTTCAAAATCCTCTTTTAAGGTTCAATTGTCGTGTATTTCAGTTCCCGCATATATGAGCGATGCACCGGCTTGGAGTACAACATGGGCTGTGGCTCCTTATGCTATTTGATTCAAGCGGGTTGCGTTCGAAAAATTTACCGGGAAATGTTTTGGCTTTCAAATCTACTGTTCACTCGGCTCAGACGTGGCAAACCAGATACTTGGTCGTTGTAGGCATCGTCCCTCGCGCCTGGCAATAAACGGCGCGCCGCAGATCCAATAGATATCGCGAATCAGAATCCGACCCCCGATCAGTATTCTGACTCTCCGCTGATGACTTATCTTTGGGAATACCGACTGTTTTCCGAAGCGATTCTTTGCGCCGAGGCTATGGACAAACTTGTTGGAATTGATTCTTTTCGATACACGCCGGCTCAAATTCGTTTCGAGAGAACTGTTTTTGGACTTGAAGTCGGGCCCTTTGAAACAGTTGAACAGATGCCTTCAGGAACCCAGATGTGCGGTTGAATTTTCCACGAGCCATGCTGGAAGAAGCACGAATATATATTTGAAGTTTTAATAGCCTATACCATATTATAAAGGTGTGACAGTACAATTTCAAAAGAGCACCAATAAAGCGACGAATTCCCCCAAACAGTGAAAAAGATCCATGAACACTGTTAAGGGGTCGAGTTCGCAAATCGCCTTTTCGATAAACAAAGCTTGAAGCCGGCACTTGTGAGCACCATCATAGGAATCGTTTCGCCTCATAATTGTCTTGGGAACAGCATACTTCTCTGGGCTTCGCCCAAACCATTCTTTTCTGGCCCCACTGCGGACAGGCTCCTCATAATACAGGCATGCCAGTTGCCGCGAAGTATCCCAGGGCCGCGTCGGACCGGAGGGATCTATGTGCGGGACAATGTAATATTGCCCTGGAAGAGCACCACGTTGGAGCCAGAAAAACAAAGCAAAACAAAGCAAAACAAACAGAAAAACGAACCCAAATTAAACCACCCACAAAAAGAAACAAAAACCAACGAAAACTTCCGCCACACAAACGCAAAAGATACCGCCAAAAACCGACTCCCAAGGCCCCAGGCCCCAGGCCCTGCCGGCACAATGCGCGGGCCCACCGCGCGCCATCAACACGCTCTCATCTTAGCGGGCTCATCAAACCTTCTTCACCCATGTTCTTGCTTCCTCGTCCACACACACCCACACACCACAACATGGCCGAGGACCCAGTCGGCGAATATGGTGCTATGGAGTTCGAGCTCCCGTTGGCGCTTGCGCCCTCAGCAAACTTGTTTGCACCGCACAAGTACCTTCACAAGTTGTTGGGTCTCGACGCCCGTGACTCGCTACTATCGGACATTTTCGCCATGGTTGCGGCTCTCTGCGACCCCATGACACAGCCCGAGGACAACGAGCGGTTCCCGCTCAGCGTCGAGTCATTGGGCCAGGTCGCGGTGGCGCTCGCGTACCAGATGCTTGTGGCACAAAGTGCGCTCTCAAGCGAGCCGCCAGCAGACCAGAAACACGTCCAAATTCCGCCCGCAACACCGCCCGGGCTGGCCCCCGACGCGCTGCGGCCGCCGGTCGGTGCCCCCGGCGTGGCCGCACTCCGCTTCGCGCTCTCGCTCAAGTTCTTTGCCATCCTCCAGGCCATCCACAAGGTGCTCCGGGCCGACGACGAGCTCCGCGTGCGCTACTTGCAAAACGACCGTAACGACTGGGAGAACACCGCGGGCCACTGGCTTCCGGGAGTGCCGCCGGATGCGCCGCACGATGCGGACGCGTGCCTCAAGGTGCTCTACTACGTGGCGTGTGTGGCCGTGATGGCGCTCTACAAGCTCTTTGCGCCTCCGCCCGGCGCTGCGTACTCTCCCGTGGTCAACCCATACTCAGAGTACTTGCTCCGACTCTGGAAGACCCACACTAGCATTGTGGCGCTCGCGTTGGAGATGGACCGCGAGTTAGAGGAGCAGGCCTGGGCCGCGCGCGCCGAGTACTTAGATACGCCAGAGCTCGTCAAGAAAGCACTCCTAGGATCCTCCGCGGTGCGCACTGTGCTCGCGTGGGTGCTTGAGCAGGTCAGCCTCGGCGTCCCGGCGGGTGCCGCTGCGCCGCTCGATGCTGACGTGTGCAAGTCGCCGCTCCTACTCTTCTACGACCCGTTGGTGCGGGCCGCCAGCAACTGTGGCAGCATCACGCGCGATCAGCAGCTCCTAATGGTGGCTACACTTGTGGTGCGGCTGCACGTGCGGTTCTCGCCCGTGGCAGATCACCCGCCCCCCGAGGCGTTCCCGGTATTCGACGCGCAGGACTACGCGTTCCGTGTGGCCAACCGTGCGTCGGCGCTCGGCTCTGCGGGCGACTTAATGGTGGATCTCTACTATTGCGACCAGTTCGACGAGGACATCAAGTATGTTTTCGGCTACTACGAGTCCGACGAGGAAAGTGGGCCGGGGCCCGCGCCTGAAGCACCACGTGCCACTGAAGCCTATGGAACTGCCAAGCGCGCCAAGAAGGACGAGATTGAGTTTGATGGCGATGGCCGTGACTGGCGCGACTGCGCGCGCGGCGAGAACGTGGGCTTCACCGACCGCTTTTTGGCTTTGGAGGCCCGGGCTCAAGTGCTGGGCGCCGACTCCGATCATTTCTTCTCGTCGTGGTTCGAGCTAGAGCAGTCGTTCGTGTTCTTGGCGCTGGTAAAGATTGAGAGCGTGTCGGCATTTGTGCAGCGCGTCGGTCAGGTCACACTCAACACCGTGGCGAAAGCTATCGGTGATGAGGCATGCGGCAAGACAGGTGCATCCATCAGCCCGGACCAGATCAATCTGTATTTGACGTCAATTGCCAAGAAGGAGCTCCGCGTCGTTGCGCACGAGGAGCTTCCGTCATTGTCGTTCGACCAGCTCACCACGTTTGATCTCATTCTCTTCCGCAACCCTGAGTGTGCATTAGCCCTATTCGACGAGCTCTTCATGTGCAAAGGCTTGCGCAGATCGCTTATCTGGTACTTCACCCACTGCGTGGACTTCCTGATGACCTTGATCAACTACGTTTACGAGCTCGTCAGCGGGCTTCGGGGCAACTGCCCCGGGCGAGAGGCCAAATACTCCTTTTCACGGAAGGGGCCCTTGCAGCTCTCGCTGGTGGAAATGCTGATGGCTCTACACGAGCTCTTTGGTACGGCAAGCAGATGGGTGTGTGATGACGCGGAAATGCCTTCCTCGCGCGAGCTGCACATCGTCAAGTTAGTCCAATGTCTCTGCCTCATGATCCTGCGCTTGATCCTTAACGGCACTATCAAGCAAAACTCCGAGGACACGCTCGAAGACTACTCGCACGATCTACAGGTGCTACTATTCCCTTGGATTGGACGGGTGTCGGAAGCCCGGGAGCTTTTTTTCAAGATAAAGCAGGATCAGTTTCGCTGGCTCGAGCTCGACGATGCAGATGCTAATGAAAAGATGCCCGAGGAGACCCATCTCGCTGTTGATGCGAGCGCATTGGATATCCTGTGCGTGCTCGAGAGACTCGAAAACCTTTCACATCACCAATACAAAACTGTGGTAGAAGAGCCTTCCGTACAACTTGCATTTCGGGAATTTGGCCAGAGACTATTTTACCACATTTGCCGGATTTACAATGTCGACAACGTCGACTTAAAGCCGTTCGAGACTCACAAATCTGCACAGGACGATTTCTTTACCTTTCTCACCAGATTCAACGACTTCTCGAGAAACAAAACTTTCGTGCGCAATATTTTCTCTCTACTAGAGGGGGTCGTAGTGGGAGACAGGCCCGACCCACAAGATGACGGAGAAGCCGAATTATTGGCTGCGCAAATGGAGCAAGGCGCCGCCTCTCCGACAAGCGACACGGAACCGGTCGAATCAGAGTTTAATGACGCTTTTCTCAATGGTGAAGGCCATTTTCAGGATGATGATCAGGAGAAGACGGACGACAAGAAAAAGAAAAAGAAGAAGAAAAAGCGCCGGGGGAAGAAATAATCGCAGAGTATGCCTCATACCGAAACATGGCGCCAAATATCATACAATCATACCAAAAGTAAGTCCCAGCCTTTGTGAGGCTTATTCATATAGACTTGAATTGCGAATTCCACCTCTAGTAGAGAATCTGGAGGGGCACTGTGCGTTAATATCGTCTCAGTTTGGTTTCATTCCCCACAACTCTCACACTACTACAACTGGTGTTGTTTGTATAGGTACAACGTGGCGTCATGTGCTTAGCATTTGAAAGGTAAATCAATGATTCTGCAGAACTCGAAAGTTTAGAACACAGCTCCAACCCATGTTTGAGTTCATTAGATCCTGGGTAGTTGAATAGGCCGACGTCACGTGACCACCGGCATATCGGGCGCGACGTCTCGGAACCCCACTCGGCAATGACGTTTATCACCGCGTAATTACATTTCCGAGGTCTATCTGTTGTCCTTTTCCTCACCAATGTTTGCAAGCGCTTTCCGTTCATTCCCCAAAAACACATTCAAAATGTCTCAAAGATCCCTTATCACACCTGTATGTATACTCTGAAGCTCCCTTGAATGTGAAATTCGTGGAAACATTTCTGTGACTGTGTGTCGACTTCCAGATCAAATCGTACTAACACACCAAGGTTAAGACAGCCAATGCCCCACCACCAGCGGCTTCCTACAGCCAGGCTATCAAGGTCAACGGTATGTGATTTTAAGACTCGATGAGAAACAAAGATTCAGTGTATGCATCGTGCCAGTCGCCTATGTTCTTTGAAGTATACTAACCTCAGGTTTTATTTACGTATCGGGCCAAATTCCTTACACCCCAGAAAACAAGCCTTTGCCAGGCAAGCCTTCTATCGCGGAGCAAGCCGAGCAGGTAATCCAAAACGTCAAAAACATTTTGGAGGCTTCCAACTCGTCTTTGAACCACATCGTCAAAGCCAACATTTTCTTGACAGACATGGACACTCAATTTGCCGAGTTCAACGGCGTTTACGGAAAGTACTTCAGCGACCACAAGCCCGCCAGGTCTTGCGTTGCTGTCAAGCAATTACCTTTGGGCGTGGAGTTGGAGATGGAAGTTGTGGCGATTGACAGGGATGCCAGCAAGTTGTAAATGTGTAGTGACTCTCTGACATTGTGGCTAGTTACCAGGAATCAAATAAGCAATGCATGACTTATCCTGTCAAAGAACTTCTCGTATCACGTAGAGGACAAGTGAAGCTTAAAAAACCATGTGGCAAGGCCATCGTATAAGGAATGATCAATTTACAGGAGCAGAAGAAGACTAAGTATTCTCCTACACTTAAGGCCTAGTGAAAAGGCCCATATACACTTAGTTCAAAGTTCCCACGGACCATGTGGATGGAGATGTCAGACCATTTGGAAAGACCGAGGCATAATTTGAATAAAGCGTATTATTCAGATATCGTTAGGTATCAAAATACAATTCCATGCATAATTAGGCTTGGGAATATGAGAGCTAAGCTTCAAAAGCCTTCGATAGCCAAACTGGTATTTCCATGCTAATGCACGCTCTGGCTATAGATCGTAGTCCCCAGACATGCACTCAAATCCAGTGGGAGTGCATATGGAGGCATGGCCGCATGTTATGGGCTAGGGCTGAAGACCTGAAAGCGCACGCGTGTCACATGACCCATCCAATAACCGCGCCGGCCAAATGCAGGCGCTCATCCTACCATCGCACCGGGCCGCGGAAAATTTCTCCAACACAAATCTACTCACGAAGTCACAAGATTGATATCTATTTGAACTCACGACAAAATGGCTCAACGTGTTACCTACAGAAGACAAACTCCATGTATGTGTCCTAATCGATGCTGGAAACGAAACGCCCGCCTGCTTGACACTGAATCCCATCCGTACACGGGATATTATCGTGGTTTCTTGCTACTCGGCTTTTGAACCTTATAGCGATAACACCTAAGAAACTGCTTCCGGAATTTCCCACCCGAAAACCCGAGTCTTATTGGAACGAACGAGAGGTTTTTACTTGAGAAACAAAGCGGTCCAGACTTCTGAATTTCTTTCAAATCATGACATGTAGCTATCCTCCACAAAGCATGTGACCTCCCCATGACCATTAATCCAAAGCCAAACGACGATCGCTAGTTGCAGGCAAGCCTGTTCAACTCCAGCACAAACCACACGAAATCCATTACTAACAATTACAGACAACACCAGATCTAACAAGATCAAGGTCGTCAAGACCCCAGGTGGAAAATTGGTCGCTCAACACGTCAAGAAGCAAGGCTCTAAGGTCAAGTGCGGTGACTGTGGTATTGCTTTGCCAGGTGTCGCTTCCTTGAGACCAAGACAATACGCTCAAATCTCCAAGACTCACAAGACCGTCCAGAGAGCCTACGGTGGTTCCAGATGTGCTAACTGTGTCAAGGAGAGAATCGTCAGAGCCTTCTTGATCGAGGAGCAAAAGATCGTCAAGAGAGTGTTGAAGGAGCAACAGGACAAGGAGAGAAAGGCTGTCAAGAACTAAGCAGACTTCCTACACTTGACTCGTAATTCTTATAATGCACATTTGATATCATTCTGAAATTTATTTGTAGATTGCTGGCCGGCTCGGTTCCGCAAGGATATGCTGGTTCACTGGATGGTAACATGGTTTCGCACAATGCACGTTTCTTGATGTAGAAACAATTGAATACGGTGTGAAACGTACCGTGTGTCAAGCCATGAGTTGCTGATGTCGGATGCTTTCGTGTTCGGTAGCTAGAAACTTTAGTATTGCAAGAGCACGTCTCATACAGATTACCTTCTCTTATTACCCACATGTGGAACCTTCGGCCATCTTGCATATGCTGGATACGTGGAAAGTGGCACAGGAAATTTCAGGGTGAAGATGAGCCTTTTAAAAATCTGAAAAGGACCTCATGATAAAACATTAATCGCATCACCTGGTGCTGTCTCGTTCCTCGGCAACCCCCCACACTGTTTTACCTGGCTCACAAAGTGACACTCAAAGTATTCCATAGACATACACCAATGACCGCTTTCAGCTCCAAAAGCTGTATTATTGCTGGGCCATAAAATGCAGAGCATGCAAAGACAAAGTTGCTCAAGAAATTAAACTACTTCTCTGCAGCAAAAATCTGGACCCACACGGCTCATCAGTAATAAGCCGGGCCTCTAAAATAATAGATAAAGCACTGACTTGCATGCCAGTCATTTCTTCGCAACTACACGTCGCTTCTATCTTAGCAACTTGAAATAGCTTCATCCTTTTTCATCGCCTATATTTTTTGCTCACAATGAACGCGGCACCTTCACTTTTGGTATCATTCGAAATAGCGTACATTGTCTCCGCCTCTTTGGATAAACGCCCACAATGTCCAGCTATCATCCTTGCCTGATAATCTAGGGCTCTCAAACCGTTATAGCAAAAGTAAACCCTTCCGGTTGTGCGGATGTGTATTGTGTCAAGATTGCCCCCCAGTGGATACATAGACTGAAGTAGGATTTCTGCCTTTCGTATTTTATGGCAGGTCTCTCTGTACGACATAAATCAACAATGATGAAGGCCTAATTTGCATAGAGCAGGGTTCAAATAACTTTCAAAAGAGATCTGGAGCGAGGTTCGATTACTCCATCAGCTTATGGGGGATTATCAGCGCAGAGGCAAATCCAAATAAGTGCGTTATCTCAAAAATACAAATCTGGATGTTTTCGATTGCTGCGTAGAATGCTTCACGTCATTCTACTGCAGTCGAAAACTTTATTTACCGCAGTGAAGTTGGTTTAATGATTGTGTCCTGCCAATATTGCACCCTATTGTGAAAAGCAGCAACAGTCACAATTGATAACCGGAGTCTGTTTTTTATTGAGCGTACAGCCCCCATATATGTGCAAACAGGTGTCTCAGCAGAACGAACCAACTTCTTTTTCGACACGCCCAAAAACCCGAGTAAACCTGAATTCTAGATTCCCCTAAGGGCACACCTCCTGCTCATCCCAGTGGTGAGACTCATCCTTCCGATAGATGTATCTCCTACCTTTTTCCTGATCATAGTAGTCCACGTGATCAATAAACATACCCACAACAGCAAAGTTTTTCAAGCCGCTTTCCTCCTTCTTCCCGTCCACTCCCCTGTTTATTTTGTCAATGAGGTTTTGGTTCTTTTCGTCCATGTTCTCGCCCGGAAGCGGCCCGCGAAAGCCCAGTTTAAGACCCTTGGAAAGAGTGCCCCATATGCGTTGTATTTCGCTGTCCCACTCTTTACGGGTGGGCTCTTCGAATTCTACCGACGACACCTCATAGAGGTTGGCAAATGACGCTGAGACCAGGACACCTTCCTTATGGATTCGGCTGAGATGGTGCGGTGAAATAATGGGATATGGTAGCGGTGTTGCCTGTGGCGAGAACAACTCTCCTTTTTGCTGTTCATTTTTGTTCGAAGGGTGGGAATGCGTAACGGAGATCTCCAAATTACCTTCGTCGTCGGAGTCTTCCTCATCGCTGGAATTTATCTGCGAGTTGATGTTGCTTGCAATGATGTGTTTCGGCTGTATGGTTGTCAAGTCCAACTGCGGCGTGTGCACATCGTCGATGATGCGGGCTCTGCCACGCAAACGGAACTGTTTTCTGATTTTCTCAAAGTAGAATACGGCCTCAAAACGGTCGTTGTCCAAGAGCTCTTTGTACTTGTCTGTGCGTTTGTCGGTGCAAAAAGTCAACACGTTGCTCGTTTTGTCATCGAAAAGAAAGCCCCGCGAGACGAGCGTCCTGTTGTGGGGGAAGCCCTCTTTGTTCACGGTGGCAAGCTGGAACGAAATGAATGGCGGCTTGTTATCCCTGGCGGACAACTCGCTGTCCATGGCAGAACTAAACGTGGGTGCCCATGAAGACATGTATTGGAGCTGGATCATCTTGGTGATAGGCGTGACTTTCGAGCACAAATGTGTCAGCAGGCGGCGAGTATTGATGCTGGCTAAAAACCGGCACGGAATGGTGGCGCAGTACGTGTTGTGGTGCCGAGCGCTATATCAGGGGTCCCGGAACGTTTCAAGTACGCCGTGCCTGGTTGTTCTGGCTGGCAAGGGGTCTTTTCAATTCACTAGTTTGAGTACTTTTTCAGGCCGTTTAAATAGAACCAGAGTATGTGTTTGATGAGATTGGCCGCAAGCAAACGAAAGACACTTTGTGGTGGGCCTTAGCTGAATCGGTGTGCTGTTAAAAGTACGTGTGACGAGTGGGGCCAGATGGAACCATAGCTTAAGAGGCTGGAGAGCGCGCACAGGAAAGAAAGGCGTGGGCAGACTAATGAGATGGCCCTGGTGGCCGAGCGAAAAAATGAGAATTTTATGGGGCCTGCGGGTCAGATACAGCCGGCCGGGGTTGAGACCAGGGCACCGAGCACGAGGAAATGGGGAGCACGGGTTCGAACAAACCAGGTTTTCTAAGTTGATTAAAGCCGAGAACGAAACAATGAACGAAATTAGGAAACGTGGCCAAAAATGATGGCCGGTTCATTAAATATTTGTGCATGTGAGCGCACCTGGGGTGTAATAAATCGGTGGCCATACTAATTTCGTGCGCCGTTCATTCCAACAGGGGGCCGGTCCATCGTTCAGCGCGATTGCCACAATTGACATTGAAAAGCCCGGGCATGCGCCTGGGGGCACTGGGTAACTTGGCCGATTCTGGACACAGATTCAAAATCAAAGATTTATCAATTTGCTACTTTTCTCGTATGTTTCTTTTTTGGCGTGGTAATATAAAAGCGATATGGGCCCCGGCTTTATCTGGATCACCTCATTTGATACTCGGAGTGAACTACATGCGGAAGGTTGGAACTTCTGGGGAACTAGGCTGTCCCCGCGCTCGATATTTATATGCACGCCGAAATAAGTCGGGCGGGGCACATTTGCTTATAGCTTCAATGGTCCGAGATACTGGGTAAGTGTCTCTCCAAATGGGCTTGACAAAAATCTCTGCCAAACAACATAAATTCCGGTAGCTGCTATTTTGGGTTGTCATACCCTAATATTAATGGGGATCTCATATCCGAGTACTTCGTGGAAACCCCTCGTGACCTTCTGTATAGCCCAGCGAGTCAAAAATAGTCGCTTCTCCAAAAGTGATGTATTGAGATACAAAGCTGCATAGAAATATGAACTGCCTTCTTTTGGCCACCTGCTTATTCTTCGAGTGTATGCCTCATTGATTGCGCTTTTGGAGATCTCACTTGCTTACTTGCACAACCCCTCTATTGCAGCAAAATAGTTTTGTTATGCGTTTTGCGGCGATTAAATCAATGATTTCCTTCTAATGAAAGAAGCTCATGCGCTTATGTTAGTCCGTCTTGGATGATATGTATTGAAACAGCAAAGAAAAACTAGCCAAACTCCCCAAGGCAAACATCATTTTCTCATTTTCAAGACAATAAAGTAAAAATTAGGGACAGAAAGCCTCAATCAACTGGTATGGACAATTTGGATAGCACAGTGTGGATCAGGAGTATCATCTTTATTCTCGAATGGCCAACTGGCTGAATGGAAGTGTAGTGCCTTCGTTTACTACCAATTAATTTACTATCGAAAAGTGGGAATGGGAAAAGAAAGTAAGTTCTAGCAAGTTTTCAAAGTAACAGATTCTTTCCCTCTTTCAGTCAGGGCCAGTGGGCTTTTTTCTAGTTGAAGGGAACATTGCAGTTCTAGATTTAGAGTGATAACAAACAGTGCAAATCAAGATGTTTTTTCCCCCAGCTTTTTATTTGGTTTTGAAAGTCTAATCATCTGCGTGTTCTCAGAACTCTGTCTTGCAATGCGACAATACATTGTTTCGATACATCGGTGTTTCAGTCCAGAAAACGTGTTTTCCACATTGGCGTGCATCTAAAAAGCTTCTTGGTCAAAAATCTAAGAGATTTTGTCTATCAATACATTTTTCAGAACACATGTTTATGTCTTCATCACTAGTTATCTCTACTGACAAAGTATAAAAATGCACATGAAGAAATATTGAACACCAATCTGACAACAGGACATTTTCATGCCACACGAATAATTGGGGGGACAGAGGCTCAAGTATTGAAATAAGGGAACAGGAAGTGAAATATTGAGCTCTTTCTTGCATTATCACTGAAAGTCTTTTTCAGCTCGCAAGTTGAATTGATCTGAGGTATCCTCCTCGTGTTTCCCCCACTAGTTTAGTTGAAAAAAACCTCAAAAAATGATTAATCATAAATTTCATAATTTTCACCTGAGCGTCAAAACAAAAAACCCGATTTGGTCTTCTTTTAATTATTGCGTTGAATTTTTCCATTCAATATCATGTACAAAGTGTAACATTCCTTCGCGCTTAATAAAAATGCTTGATTATTTGACAAATTTGATGAAAAGTAGTGTAGCTTTAAACCGTTTTGAACTGCTGAAGTGTAGAGCTTGGATAACGCTGAATTTGCGCTTGGAAAAAGTAGTGCATATCAATGAATTGAATTTTTGACTTCAGACATGTTTAAGGACTAACGATCAAATATGCACTAAACCCTACAATGTTTTCGAACAATTCCACTTTGCACGGCCCAGGGTCGAATCTGAGTCTAATTTTGGCAAAGATACATCAAATAGATACTTTGCACAAATTTGGATACATGCATTGACATTGAGAGTTATAACGAATTGAAAGAAACACAATTGTCATACATATGCTTTCAACCCTGATTATACGATTTTAGGCTGATGAAAAGAGCAATATTCCCGAAATATGCTCTTATTTTACCTTTCAGGCTCGCTAGTCTACGAATTATCATGATATTATTCCCTCAAAGAAAGTTCTTCTTATTCTGATAACAGTTTCCCAACCATCTGGGCGCCGGAATACCAAGGCTCTTCCTATGAATAGGGGTTTTTTCAAGCCTGTATACATCGTATAACAAAATTCATTATAACCGCGGAGACTAATACCTGCATGAAGTATGATAATTTGTTACATTGGTGGGATACAGGCAGGACTTGCGAACTGCACATTCACGGCTACTCGGATCTAGATATCATGCGTCGCTGATTCGAAAAGCCGCGGGCCTGTAACTTTACTACATCCACGGAACCTCAAGTAAGTAGATCCCGCCTCTAAAAAAATAGCGCCATTTACTCTTAGGTCAAAAATTTGGAAAAGAAACAACTGTTTTGTCTGCAGTTGAGTATTCCATGCGCAGACTTGACAATCGACCAGGCACCTCGTCAACGATGATTACATGGCGTAGTAAAATCAAGTCTTCAAGCGGGTCAATTCAGTACGTGTTCCTCAATTCAGTAATTCTAAATGGGAAAAAGGGCTCAAGCAACTGTGCTTTAGATCGATATAATGAGTTAATTTCCACACCTTGTTGTGGGAATGGCCTCGGTTGCCATTGTGCTTGTGCTTTTATTTCTCACGCCGGCAACAAGTTTCGGGAAAGTTTGTACTCTGGGTGTCAGATTAGAAATAAGGTAAATTCCAAGCGAATTTTTCGAGTTTTTTACATGCGAAATGAGTCGTTTTACAGGCTGTATCTTCATCGTCCAGATTTGCTCTTTTTTATTCTTCCATAGTGTTAGCTACCTCCCCTTTTTGCAACTTAACCTTTCTTTATTTCTGTTTTTTGTAAACTTGTTGGCACATGCTTTGAACTTTCATACATCGAGGGTCATTCAAACCGAACCAGCAGGTATAACCTTACAGTGTTCAACTTTTTCCTCAATCAGAATTCCCTTGATCGCCGCCTTAACTAAAGACTTTTTTTGACTTTAGTCATCATCCAAAAAACTAGAAAAAAAGAAAGCAGACTATAGACAATGATACACTTCAAAAAAATAATTTCAAAACAGTCTTCATGTCTCCATGATAAGTGAACGCCATATTTGAAAAGGCAGAAAACCAATGCCGATGCTGAAACAATTTTAGGAGACACGTATAACTAAAGATCTTACACAAGATTCTCCTGAAATGAGAAGTACTTTGTTTCTGTTATACATGGAATAGCGATTTAGATAGTTTGACTATTTGTCTCGAACCCCAAGAGCAATTTCATCCCGGATGAGAAGCAAACGATCATATTCTAAAAGTGCCCTGATAGTATCTCCTGAATTTAAAAGCAAGAAAACCTTATACCACCAAAATACTCTCAGCAAAGATTTGTCGCATTTGCTTTATTCTGATTCCAAGTATATATCGAAAGATAATGATTACCTTTTAACTTGGTATTTATCGACATTTTTTATCAGTGATTATTCACATCCCCAAATTCTTCTTAAATTCTCCAGATTTTCAGACTCGACGTGGCATTTTTTAGTCCCTTGCATATTTTTGCTCATCAAAAGCAAAAAGAATTTTTCGCGCATGTGTTCTCTTGGCGAGATTCTTATCATAAAAATTAAGAGACTTTTCGGAAGTGGGTGTCCGCGAAAGAAATTTTGAATTTTAAAAATAATATCAATCACTAGCTCCGGGCTTTGAAGCCCCGGGGCTAAATGAGCAATTATTGTCCCACAAGACAATTTGAAAAGCTGCCCTAGGTGGCTTTGAAAAAAACCGCATGCTTCGGGAAATTACTACCGAGATTTTCCACTTTCCAACAGATGGGCAAGCGATTTTATTCCCAAATTTAATACGAGATGATTCAAAGTCACCATTTGTGAAGTCTTGACAAAGGGGACGATTTTCGGTGATGCATTTTCAAATACCTCCCTTCAGAAAATCTTGCCCTGAAAACAAGTTTTTTGACGCATGTGGCCTACGCATGCTCCTAGTCCACGAAGCTCATAATTCTTCTCAGAATCTCCCAAATTATCATCCCTATTTTTCAAAGACCTTTTATGGTTATTATCTGTCTGTGGTATCAGGTACTTTTAATGAAAAACTACTGAAGTAAAACAAAGTTACGCAAACCCAACTCGGACCCCCCATCGGCCCGCTTCTTACTTCAAAAGGGACATTGCAAAAGATTGGAACATTCATGATAAGAAGACAAATCTAGCCATCCGCATTGAAACGATTTATACATATTGAAGGATTACTAGTATAGGCCTTCTGGATTTTATTTCCTTTGTTCCTTGCCAACATACAAATTTCAATTTATTTTATAAGACAATTATGTATAGCAACAGTGAGCTCTTACCTGACATTCTTATTGAAAGACGGATATTTCACGTCATATTATGATTCTGACTTGACATAAGAATTACAGCCTTCTTGCAAAACAGAACCTGATTAATTGTTTTTTCTTTATAGGCCAATTTACCCTAGCTTTTGGCTCGAGCAGAATCAACCTAGAACCCCGAAATTCAAGTATGCAACTCTGATGGCATAACTCTTC
Organism: Metschnikowia australis; assembly: GCA_019285895.1. Taxonomy (NCBI): domain Eukaryota; kingdom Fungi; phylum Ascomycota; class Pichiomycetes; order Serinales; family Metschnikowiaceae; genus Metschnikowia; species Metschnikowia australis. The sequence goes on from JAGSXI010000006.1 coordinate 872,181, forward strand.
GTGAGAGATGTGTTATATTTGGCTTGAAGCGCATATATTTTACTATTTCAGTGGTTACGTCGACTGCCGGGATTTTTCAAAAGCACTGCGCAAAAACTTTCCACTTAAATTTCTTCTTGATTCCGAGAATTGTTTAAAATTCTAATTGCCTCACAACTTGCTCGCAAGTTCTGTTCACAGACAGACAGCATGCATAAAAATCAATATTCAAACACCGTGCATCTTGTAGCAACGCGCTGCGCCAAGAAAAGGTTCGATGAGTTAATTTTCTCTGCATATAAAAGACATGGTGGCTCAAAACTTTTAGCCTAGCTCATACATTACAGAAACACATGAGAGGAACAATATTGGAGAATACCTATTCAAGCACAGCCCGAGCTCTCTTTAACTTGGTTGTTCAGTCTTCTGAGTGAGATATGTCTAGCTTATATAAAACATTCCCTCGGACAAACCTGTTTTTTCAACGGAAGCATGTCCCCTCACGGTAATTCCTACCGAATTTCGACTGTTGCGCACGGGTCTCTACGTATCTCGGTATGCATGATAGCGAGGACACCCACCAACATGCGGGTAGATTTATTCGTAAACAAGATAATAAATTTACGAAACGTTTCAACTGAGGGCAAGTCAATTGAGATATTCGAAAATAGGTATGCAAATTATTTTCTAGAAGTCCAAGCAGTAAATTGTCTGTTTCTCAAAGGCTTGGCGGGTTTTCATAACTTGAGACTGTTTGAAAGAGATATACTTCGGGGTGGTAGGCCCAAAAAAGTCGAGTGCATGTAGTGTGGTCTTGCACATCGGATGCACTCGGAAGTTTTAAGAGGATTGTGTACTGCAAAGAGAATTTAACAACAAAAACATTTACTACATCGAACCCAACCGAATGGGGCTTCGGACAATGCGTTCTGAAATTTATCATGCACGGGAGAAAGCAAGATAAAAGGGAAAGAATCGGACCCCTCAGCATATCTATTTGCTTTTTCTCAACATCCCTTCAAGCTCACTCACGATGAAACTAGGTTTTCGCGCGGCGGCTTTAGCCATCTCGTATATGTTCAGCGTAGTGCTTGCTGTGACAATCAGTGAAAACACACTTGAAATCACGACCATTGAATTGTCTTTAGGTGCCCTTGTCATAAATGCTGGTGTTTACTATTCGATCGTTAATAGTGCTCTTGTGACCTTGGTGGGTTCTGTTGACAATGCCGGCGGGTTTTACGTCACCAGCGCCAACGGTCTTGCTGCCTCAGTGGTGATGGTTGGTGGGCACTTTGAAAATTCCGGAACTGTCGCGTTCAACTCCTTATCAGCAAACGTTCTTTCAACTTATGACATTGCTACTGTCGGATCTTTTGAGAATACCGGTGAGATGTACTTCGGTATTTCTGGCGCAACTCTTGTGGGAACGCCATTCATTGTCACCTCTGTGACCTCGTGGACCAACAGCGGTATGATGGTTTTCCGCAGAGCTTCCGGTGGCAGCGCCTTGTTGGTAATTGAGCAAGTTCTTGGTGGGTCTGGTCTCTCGAGAATCACGAACGACGGATCCATTTGTTTGTACAACACATTCTGGTTACAAACCACAAGTATCGACGGAAGTGGTTGTATCGTGGTGGGATCGGGGGCAGAGATGCAATTGCAGTTGTCAGTGGGCGACCTTTTGTTTTCCGTTGCAGAATCTCAAACCATTCACTTAGCGTCCCTGGATGCCGTCTTAAGTCTTTTATTGAGTGTAAACTTGCTTTCCGGAACCGCCCTCAAGGTTGCAGGCTTCGGAGGTGGAAACAAAATTTTTTCCGATATCCTTTTCCTTTCATACTCATATTCCTCAAGCACAGGTATCTTGACACTCAGATTGTTACTCTTCCTTTCGATAGATATCGATATTGGTCTTGGATACGACCCGTCATTGTTCTCTACCCAGACAATATTGCTCAGCAAAAGCATTTCCTACAGCGGGCCTGCTCCAAATGGCATTCCAGAGGTGTGCTCATGTGTTTCTACCTTCCCTGATGTCACAACCACCGCCCTTGTTTCCTCTTCCTCCTTCATCAGTTCTTCAATTGATCAATCTCTGGTTACAAGCACAGCCTCTTCTACAATGACTGGTTCTGCCTCTTCCGAGACTCCTGCTACTGGCACTTCTACAATGACTGGTTCTGCCTCTTCCGAGACTCCTGCTACTGGCACTTCTACAATGACTGGTTCTGCCTCTTCCGAGACTCCTGCTACTGGCTCTTCTTCGATGACTGGTTCTGCCTCTTCCGAGACTCCTGCTACTGGCACTTCTACAATGACTGGTTCTGCCTCTTCCGAGACTCCTGCTACTGGCACTTCTACAATGACTGGTTCTGCCTCTTCCGAGACTCCTG